>VONZ01000936.1:0-274881 GCA_012976165.1 Labeo catla
TCAAAGTGAACACTCAAGGGCTGGTGAAAATGACGAACTTGTGAATTCTGGGTGTTGTGAATCTGCAGAGATTGTGTGTGGGTCTGGCCATGGCTGTGGAACACCTGCCCACTGATCATCTGTACCAGTGCTGTGTGGGTGTTTGCTCTCCTCATATATGACTTGAGTTGTATTAACAGTGTTATAAATGTGAAGCACTGAATTGGAAAGCCAGCAGTGTTAGTTACGTGTGCATATTAGGCTGCCATGCCTTCATCCGCCAGTAGGAGGCTCTGAACACACAGGAAGCGTCTGCACACAGGAAGCGTCTGCATCCACCACGTGTGAGTGTTTATCCGTTGACTTTTTTTTCTTCAGTGTTACTTATTGTAGCGCAGGCGCATACAAACCTGTCACTCCGGACCAGTCATGACATGTTTTGCACTTTTTAAATGATGTGTGTGTGTGATGTGTGTTAAAAACGGACAGCATGCCATTTCTGTCCTGCACTGTTCTGTCCTGCACTGTTGTCTCTCTGTCATCACATTCGTCGACTTTAAAGGGATATTTTGGTTTCAATATCCACCCTTTTCTTTAACGCCGAAGTAAGCCTATGGGTGAGACTTCCGGTTCGTTAGGAAAATAACGAGAAGAATAACTGCGTTAAACGGTAAAACTGTTTGTACTACAAACCAGTGTGTTCATAATTAAGATAATACATTAATATATTATGGTAAGACACACTAATTTGCAATATCAAGCAGCAAAACGAGTTTTGTAAAGTTAAATATAAGCTGGATAGGATTTGCTCGGTTTTTGCCATAAAGACGATTACTACAAAAAGTATTTAAAAATTTGGTTTATGGTGAGGCGTTTATGAGAGAAGTAATTGATGTAAAGTATAAAATACTGTTTTAATAGACACAAACAACATATTGACACATTTTATTGTCAAATCACTTAATTTTCTGTTCTATTGAAGCTATGACAGTTTCTAAACCTTAAAATGACTGACTCAAATAACAAGTTTTTAAAAAGAAAACCCCACGTAACTTTTATTTCAGTGTTTTTTGCTTTTTTTGAAATACAAAAAGGGAAAAAAAGGGGTAAATCGAGAATATTTAATTTGTATTGAACCTGGAATATTCCTTTAATAGACAAACTGAGTGAACGGGTGATTATGAAGAGAGCGATCAGCGGATTTGGTTGTGTTGGATTACCACAGCTGTCTTATATAACGGTTATGCTGGTTATCATGGGATTTCACTGATTCATGCAAAGCCTCTGCTTAAGCATACGGTTCAAATCTCTCTTCTTTCTTGTCGGATGGCCTGTCGTAGACTTTAAGATGAGACTTTTACCTTCGTCTGTGTGTATCTCTTCCCCTCTCTCATTCTTTACTCCTTCATTCTCTCCGTTTGTTTGCTCTATGGACTGATACTTTAATTTATTTGAATATGAAACTCGAACACAAATATCTCTGTGTACAGTATTTTCAGCGGTGTGAGTTTTTGAGTAACCTTTTCAAAAATAAGGCACAAATACATTTACAAAGTGACTCTGAGGTGTAGTATAAACCGAAATAAGCAATGTAGGGCACATACTGCAAATTAAACAAGAACAAAAAAAGCAAGACAAACGGGATACCTGGAGGTTTTGAAATAGAAATCTCAATGTTTGGTAATGTTTGGTCACAGCATTATAATAAAATGTAACATATTCTTTTAAATAAATTGATTTATTGACTCATTCTGTGTTATTTTTTTTTTTTGACATTCCAGTGGCCTCTCGGTGAGATACGGCCTTTTTGAACCAGTGACAGACGTTGTCCTGAGGTGGAGGGGAATAATTCAAATACATCAAAAAGATGTGGGCACGAGGTGCCAATGTGTAAATTATTCAGCAGCCGTATAAATTGTGAATGGGATTAGTAACAGTAGTGTTGCTCTCTGTGGGTCATGTCACTGACCTTCACCCTTGTGATTTTATCAGGCACTTAACAATTAAAGAACAAATGGGGCCTGAAACGCAAGAAGGCTTGTGTCACTTCAGCAGCAGCGTGAGCGTCAGGCCTAGTACAGGTTGTACTGTCTTTGCCAGCTGAGGAAGTTCAACCTGCCACTGAAACCTGCTGATACGGGTCCATTAAGTAGTAACTAAGTCTGTCATGTACACCTTTAGAAATGTCTGGTTAGGTGTGCTCACCAAATTAGACAAAAGATGTCAGTCAGGATATACACCTCCAGAACAGAGGTTTTTAATCATTTAGATGGTATGAACACCCAAATATGATCATTGTCCTGCAAGGGACCCTGTCCTACAATTTAAAAGTCAGCTATATATAGACTCAATTCATAAAGACTCAGTTATTACTATGGAAAAATGTATATTTAGTTTCCGTAACATTTCATATATATATATATATATATATATATATATATCATTTATGTAGCTTAAACTTCAGATTTTATTTTTTCTTTACTTTATAGTCATTTTCATTTTTTATTTTATTCGTGTTTTATTATTTTCAAAATCAAATTATATGTATTGATTTAAATCAATTCCACATTTAGTATTTATTAACTAAATATATATATGTATTATTATTTAAATCTTATTTATTTATTTTTCATATTTCAAAATTTGACACATTTATGTAATTTCTGTGACTAACATGCTATGCGAGTTCAATAAAAATCAAATTAATTTGACTATAATTAATTTATATCATAATACATTACAGTATAATACAATGTATTTTATATTATTTATGTACTGATTTATAATATAATGTGATGCAAAATAGAATAAAGTTATTATTATATGATATTATATTATATATTATATTATATTATATCACCCAAAGATTTTACTTGGTATGGATTAAAATAACAGCTATTACAAACAAGCAAGCAAACAAACAATAAATAAAATAAAATACATATTTTTTTTAGATTATATTATACTCATATATAATTCAAGTAATATATTATTTATATAATGATTTATAATATAATATAATGCTTCTAAATATTATAAAGTTATTATATTATATTATATTATATTATATATCACCCAAAGATTTTACTTGGTATGGATTAAAATAATAGCTATTACAAACAAGCAAGCAAGCAAACAAACAAACAAACAATAAATAAAATAAAATAAAATATAGATTTTTTTTATAGATTATATTATACTCATATATATCATTTAAGTAATATATTATTTATATAATGATTTATAATATAATGCTAAATATTATAAAGTTATTATATTATATTATATTATATTATTCATAATCGGCCAAATATTTTACTTGGTATGGATTAAAACAAGGGCTATTACAAACAATAAATAAAATAAAATAAAATAAAATTAAATTAAATGGGCTATAATTAATTTATAATGAATAATATATTAGAGTATACTACAATGTAATATTTTAGATTATATTATACTGTATTATATAATAAATCACTATATAAATAATATATTACATAATGATTTATAATATAATATAATATAATATAATGCTAAATATTATATTATATTATATTATATTATATTATATTGTATTATTCATAATCGCCCAAAGATTTTACTTGGTACGGATTAATACAAGGGCTATTTCAAACAAAAAAACAAACAATAAAATAAAATAAAATAAAATAAAATAAAATAAAATAAAATAAAATAAAATAAAATAACAGTTTCAAGTCAAGCATTACACAAACAACTATTTCATGTTATTAATAACCGATCGTGCTTTTAGGCTCACATTGCGGTTTTTTGCGAAGTGCTACGTCATAAGACAGCGTCAAAAAAGCCGTCGCAGCTCCGCGCCACATTTCATTGTCATTCACCAGCGTTGTGTTTTCAATGTGCATGTGGCCTTTTGCAGGGACGTAGCGGGATTGTGAATGCCGCCTGCGCCTGTAAGTATCTTTACTTGCTGTAACGTACATACTTGTGTGTTATTTAACATTTAATTGCGTTTCCGGAACGAAATGGGAACTGGATCATGCCGACGAGAGAGAGACGATTCAAAGCTTTTCCGATCGCGGTTATGGCTGGCTGTCGCATTAAATACCGGATCCTCAAGCACACAGTTTTCTCATCTAGGTCCTTGTAGTATTAAGCTGTTGCATGCTTTAATTGAAATGAAAGAGTAGCAAATGCTTAGTATAGCGGGTTGTATTTGCTTACTTGCAGCGATATATTCATAAAAGCAGATCAACCTCCGATGTCCTTGCAGCGTAGTTTTTAATTTTGTAGCGTAAAGGGCTTGAAACTTACCTAAGAAGATTATGAACGGAGCTGGTTTATAAAAAAACGTGTCGATATTGAACAAGAACAAGAAAATAACCATGAATTATAATGTAACCGTAAAAAAACAGTGTTTTGTTTTGTTTTCCCTACGCTAGGCGTCTTTTGAATTTATTCATTTTCGTGGATGTAGTCTAATAGCTCTAGATACATGTTTAAATTGCCTATTTGTGTTGTAATATTCAAATTCTGACAGAGATATTGGACCAAAAACCAAAAGTAGCATATTTTCGTCTAATACAGTGACTATACTGTGGTACCACCACAGTATGGAGATAATTAATTTCGTATTGATGTCAGAATTTAACAAAAGTATCAAAAATGCAAAGACTGAAAAATAACTAAGATGCCTATAATATCAGTAATAGATTGAATAAACGCTGCTGTACATCTCCTGAATATAGTGATGAAAGCAGCGGCTGTTGTGTAGTCTTTGATGCTGTGTATCCTCAAGCCCTCAGCTACAAAAGTTGCAACTTTGCGTGACTGTGTATGATAAACTGGGTTATTAAGCGCCTCCGGGGGACGTTTGTCCGCACATGACCCGTATTCTTTCGGACTTTTTCTTTTAGGGGAGTGAAGGCGAACTACGCGCATCCTCAGAAGCGTTTTACACTCAGGCGCTTCTTAAGATTGTATTTTGCACTTCAGGCGTCGGTAGGAGGTTATAAACTGCAGTGCAGTTTCATGTCGGTCACGGTACTGTAACCTCATGTATTATGCATCTGGGAGGGTCGCAGGTGGAGGTTTGCTTTCAGTCTGCTGGCTGGTGAAATCTGAAACGAAACCAATAGTTCAGCGGCTATGATAAAAGGAGTAGTGCGATGCAGTATTAATATGTCGTGCTGTTAACTGATAGGCAGTAATATGAATACAGTCGTCACGCATGAGTTCTTTCGATGTTTATATGCCTAGGGGTGATTGCTTGGTTTTTTTTTTATAACGTTAGACACATTTTCTGACGCGTTTTACTCAACTGTGGTAGTAGAACTTTAATTAAATGGTGTAATTACCGTTTCTGAAGCTGGAATATTTTGATGAAACCGGCTAATGGCGCCCTCTGCTGTCAGTGAGTAGACTATGCGTGTTGCGAGTAAGTTTCTAGCAGCAGTTTGACCGCTTGGAGAAGAATGGAAAGCGAAACCTAACGTGTTCTCTGTCAAGTTCGCAACATTCCGCGCGTTTTCTTTTTTCCTTCATTGCTGATTTTACTTTCCCCAACACGCTTTCCAAATGCAATAAGATAGTATCAGGATCTCGTGTAGTGGAGTTTGTGGACTCGAGAACATTTGCAAAAGGCGAACGGAAACAAGAAGTTGCTCGAGTGTAATCTAGTCCAAATCATGTTCGGTTTTCATGCGGAACAGTGTTTAGTCAGTGCACGAGTCTGGGCCTCATCTGTGTCAAGTTTAATTATATTTTGCCTTCAGTTGTTTTTGAGGTATGTATAACTTCTTGGTATGATTTTTGGGTTGGGTTCATCTGATTGGGATGTTACTAATGTATGTTATATAATATGCTAAGCTAAGTCTGAACCAGAACTAAGAATCAGTGATTTGTTGTAAAGAAAGTCTGTAGATATGAGTTTTGTAATGGACACCTTACTATTTTCATCCTTTTAGCTCCCACTTAAGCCCTCGGGTTATATACTAAATCTTCTCTATACAGTGTTCTTAACTTCAGTCATAGAAGACCTGGAAATTTGGGGGAATTTTAAAAATGAGTGATTGGACCAATTTACCAAAGCCGTTGAAGTCATTCGTGAGGATGTGCAATTGCGTTGTCGGTTAGAAATTGCTTTTTGTGAATGCAGTCTCTATCCACATGAATGATTTTAAATCCTTGTTACTTTAATGTAGAAATCAAGACAATTCAGTCTACATTACATTTAAATAATTCCCCTGTTTTGCGAACCATGTTCATTTTTAAATACTTTAAAATAAAGTGATTTGAGGACAAAATTCTTTTCAATAACCCGTCTACTTCATCTCACAGTTTTGAATATACTCATTTAATTAAATTATTGATTTGCTAAACTTTGTACGCTTAGTAGGCCCTTCTAAGCTAAACCATTTTTAGATGTATTATTTGCTGCTGTACGTTTTTGTTTGTGTGATCAAGGTGTAAGATCAGGGAATTCTTTATAGCACCATGTAAGCGTCCTTGTTTAATAGAATTACCTTCTCCAACAATCTTTAATACAGTATATTTTGTTAGGGATCGCCATCGTTAATGTCAGATTTATTTACACCGAAACTCCAAAATCCACAATTATCATTTTCTAATGCACATGGAGCGGCACGTGGAATCTAAGCGAGCACAATCACTTTCCCTCTCGCTTCAGTTTATTTAGAGAGTGAGCTGTTATGTCTGAAGTTACGTGTGAAGCTGCATCAGGGTCACAGTAAGCCAGACTGTGTGGAATTGTCTCTTAAAACTGTTAGTTTTTAGTGGAAGGCTGTGAGTTCAGGTATGTGGTGTTGTGTTTATCATCTGGTGTTGTATGTGGTGTTGTGTTTACCTATCATTGATTATTCCCCTGGTTCATCGGTAGCCTTTGATTGATTATTCAGCTTTTGCAATTTGTTAAAATGTTGAGTTATACATATTTTAATAAATGTTGTTACTCAGAATATTATTACTGTTATACAATTACAATTATTTTTACAAATACAAATGGATAGCTAAACAAAATGAGATTACAGGCAGAGAGACATCACAGGCTCATTCACCATTTAATTAAGTGTAAAGTAAAAGATGACTGACTGAAGCATCATTCTGCCCAACATCTCTTTTGTAAGTCATATGGAAATGAAACAAAATAAAGGTAAAAAATAAAATAAGACCTTTTAATATTATTATTATTATTTTGATACATTTAATTTTTTTTATTCACAACTTTATCTCTCTTAAAATACCTTATATTATGATAATCAAAATAGTCTTGAGTGAGATCAAGCTTTAATCTTTGCACACATCACTTTAATGTAATATGCTTTGGATTTTTTGGATTCACTAACAAAAGCATTTAACATTAGCTAGGTCCACACTGGAAAGCAATTTAATAGCGCAAAATTGAGTTGTAATCCTAATTGGAAGCTACGCTGCACTGTTTTTTTCTGGTTAATATTGTGAAGTTGCTTGCTTTAAAACAATCCGTGACTTGACTGGAGTGCACAGTATATCAACGTCGCTATGATCAGATGCTTTCTTAATAGCTGTTTTCTTATCGCTGTCATTTTTGTGTTTTTGTACTTCAGATTTACCTTGGATATTATTTCTTTGAAGAATGTTAACTGTAATGAGATTATAATAGCAGTCAGTAACGCATTACTATGTTCAGAAAACTGAATGTTGACACTTCTTTTGTGAATTTTATTTATATTCATTACCTGTAATTTGTGATTTTTAACCTGCCGTCCTGATGCTTTCAAACTGTGTTCCTTTTTATTATTTTAAAAGTGCTGTTTATGACATTTATCTTTTTTTTGGCACTAAATGTAGAGTAAATGTAGAAAATATTTGTTCTTTAGTAAATTAGCCCAAAAGGTAAGGATGCAGGTATTAAAATATTTAAAAGTTAAAATATTTATTAAGTAGTGTCAAAATTAAGTTAAGGCAAGGATTTATTGACGAATAGTAGAATATTCTAATTTCTAATTCCACATTAAAATACTTGTCCCCCAAACCAAACTGTACTCCAAAACTGCAATATGCACCGAACTGTGAAAAAACTTGATTCGTTAACGCACCTGTTAAACTGGTGTCTAACAAATAGTAAAGTGGAAAAAAGTATGTGGTTAGAAATGTATCTCTAGCATTCAACTTTTTGATTACGTGTCTTATGTAATGTATCATAACCTTGCTATTTTTCTGAGCTCTTGTTTCCTGAATCCATTAAACATAATGAATTTGCTGGCTAAGTGTTGCCCATTGATCGGTTGTATTCTGAGGACTGTAGAGTGTTAATAAGCAACTTATTTTAAACTCGCAGTGATTCACAACAGACCTACCCTAGGCTGTCAAGTACTGCATTTTGTAAACTAGTGTTAGATTCACTGACTTTCACTGACATCTCGCAATGTTTTGCCAGTCTCTTAAATAACAGCTTTACTCATCATTGTGCTTCACGTAATATAGTTAGTCATATTGGGAGAGGGTGTCCTCGAAAGTGCTTTCCTCTAATACCCATGACCACTTTCTCTCACCATAAGGATGCACAAATTACCCGCTAAGCCAGAAATAAATTGGTTGTGTCACAATAAGCATGCATAATTAATCTGTGAGCCTTTTACCAAGTCTTCAAATTACAATCTACTGGGTTGCCAAAAAATATGCAGACAGGACTTGTGTGTCTGTACAGTGACACTGCAACATCAAAAAGCCTGCGTCCCCTTTTTATGAATTTCTGTTGTTCTCTGTCTCTCTGCAGAACAAGCGTTGCACTGACTAAACCTTTGGTATCTTTGTGACATTACATCCAGACCGCTGTGACTAAAGCGTGCACACATCCCATTCATCAAGCCCGACGCTACGCCTTTCTCGCCCCCCACCCCTGCGCTATGAGCAGAGGTGGAAGAGGGTTTAATAAAGATAGCCAGCAATTCTCCCACCCTCCCCAACAGGGAAAACCTCAGTTTTGTTCTTACACAACCACCCGTCACCCACGGGGCCCTCGTGTCCCAAGTCCCGACTCTGTATCTGGCAGCTATCCGCACCCTTCCTTTTACTACAGTCGCCCGGGTGCTCCTGGCGTGCCTCCACGTGGTCGTCCTTTTCCCCCTAGCCCCTCAAATCCACCCCTGTGGGCATCCCCCCAGAACATCAGTGATCAGATCTCTGACTCGAATGGTGTAAACTTCCGCCAACACCAGGTGCAGTTCCTCAGGGGGCAGAGTGCACAGGCTCCGCAGTTCAAAGCACCCCAGCAGCAAGGGTCCCAAACCTCCGGCCGAGGGGAAGAGGTCTCTACTAGGCCTATCCAGTACCAGGCAAGTTATCGTGATTTCAAAACAAGTGGTAGCAATTTTGGAAGAAGAGACGGCTACGGCGGAAGCCGAGGAAATTGGCAAAGGGAACAGAACTTTAGAAATACACCAGGACCTAAGAGAAATCCACAGTGGAATCACTATCTCCAGAGGGGACAGTATTATCCCAATCAATACACTAAGCACTACTGGAATACACAGGCACATGATGTGTCCTCAGGCCTTCGTAGTCTGAGTTTGAGTGACCGGGTAACAAGGGTAGACACCTCTGACACCTCGTCCTGCAGTGGCCTCGCCAACAAGGTTTTCAGTTCTCCCAGCTCGGTCAGAGAGTCTCTGTATTTGACCCCTGAGATCCAGCAACAGGTCCTTGCTTTTTTGACGTCACTCGGGCCAGACGAAACCGTTCAGGCCAAGGCCTTGAGTAGAAAGCTCTGCCTTCCCAAGGGAATTGTTAATAAGGCTTTATATGCCCTTTTAAGGACAAACCAAGCAGTGAAACAAAGTGAGATTCCTCCTCTGTGGAGACTCCGCAAGGAAGACGACGGCGAATTCATCAAAGAGAGAGACCAAACAAAGTTCTCAAAGAATTTTGAGAAAAAGCCAGGTCAGAAGTTATCCGTAAACCAAGAGGCTAGAGAGGATCTCCCCAGCACCAGTGCTCCCTCTGCATCACAGGTCCTTGTTGAGGCTGACAGCGATTCCTCTGACCAATCAGAGGACTCTGAAGGTGAATATACCTGTAAAACATTGCTACCTGACCAGCATCAAAAGTCTTTTTTACCTGCTGTCCAGTCTGTAACCTTGTCAACAATGGCCGATACTAAAGATAGCAAAGAGAAGATCCTACAGTACCTCTATGAAGCAGGTACAGGCAATGCACTTGTGATTGCCAAAAACCTTGGCCTGCGAAGTGCCAAGCAGGTTAACCCTACACTCTATGCCATGGAGAAGCAAGGTGATGTAAAGCGTGACACCGACGTTACACCGCCTACTTGGTCGCTTAGTGCACACCGGCAGGAAAAGATGGACCGCCAACGGAAAGCCGCTGCAACTGCAAATCAGGAAGTTAACAATGCAGCGATGTTAAACTTTGCAGCTGAAGCGATTACAAATGTAAATGAGGTATTCGGGTTTTCAGGAGGTACTGCAGCTGAGCCGATGGATGCGGGTGAAAATCCATTGGATGAGATTTTAGGCAACAACACGTTTAGTAGCACAGAGGTTGACGTACCTGGCCTTGAGCCGATACCACCCAAACCCAGTGAACCTCCCACATCCACCTTCCACTACTTCCAACCTCCTCCTCATCGGTTCTCGTACTATCAGGATACGGCCAGTAATGGAGGAGAACGCTCACAGTGGGCATCTGACGATATACCAGAATTCTTGAACACGATCCGCTCTGAGGTTGCCGTTTCGTTGGCTGCTCCCCCTCCCCCGGCCCAAAGCCTGGAGACAAGCAGATTACAGAAGCTGAAAGAGGCTCGCAGTAAGAACCCAGTTAGCGGACTGATGGAGTTTGCTCAGCACTCTGGACACACTTGTGAGTTCCTACTTCTGGACCAGTCTGGACCTTCACATGACCCAAGGTTAGTTGAAAAGCTTTATGGGTGCATTTGTGTCTGTGTTAAGACCTTCTTTGCCTCTGGCTTAGAAAGCTGCTACACAGCGGTGATCAATTTGATGGGATAGTTTACCCAAAAATGAAAGTTCTGTCATTAATTACTCACCATCATGTCGTTCCAAACCTGTAAGACCTTCTTTCATCTTCAGAACACAAGTTAAGATATTTTTGGTGAAATCCGAGAGCTTTCTGACTCTTTATAGACAGCAAGGGTCCTTCCACGTTCAAGGTCCAGAAAGGTACTAAGCTTCATAAAATTACAGTTGAACCACTGATGTTACATGGTCTATTTTATTGATGTTCTTTGTACATTTCTTGGCCTTGAATGTGGAAGGAGCATTGCCAAAATATCTTAATTTGTGTTCTGAAGATGAACGAAGGCCGTTTTGGAACAACATGAGAGGGAGTACTTAATGACAGAATTTAAATTTTTGGGTGAAGTATCCCTTTAAGTATTGGTGAAACAGCCAAGGTTTTTGGAGATGTTACAGATGTTCTCTTGCTAGTGAATTTTGGTAAAATGGGGTTGCATGATTAAGAATTAGCAGAAACACACACTAACTGTGTTTTCATGGATTTATAGTTTGAGGTTTTTCCTTTCGTCTCCAGGTTTCGGATGCAGGTCATGTTGGATGGTCGTAGGTTTCCAGCGGCTGAGGGTCCAAACAAAAAAGTGGCCAAAAAAGATGCTGCAGCCATAACCCTGAAGATTCTTTGGAAGGAGACGGAAGGAGCAGATGGTGACGAAGAGGAGGAACCGAGCATTGAGGGAGCTGAGTCAACCACTGACCTGGCAGATGATATGGTAGTATGTTTGTTTTTGGCTTTTAGTGTCAAAGTTGCATGAAACTTAATCATTTAATCTCTCATGCAGTTTTCATATCCTCTTTTACCTTTAATTGAACTTGTATATAAAGTATATATTGTATATAAAATAAGTTGTGCGATATATTTATTTAAAAGGTTAGTTCACCCAAAAATGAAAATTGTCATTAATTGCTTACATTTATGTCGTTCCAAACCCGTTAGAATTTTGTTCATCTTTAGAACACAGATTAAGATATTTTTGATAATATCCAACAGCGTTCTGACCCTGCATAGACAGCAACGCAACTGACACTTTCAAGGCCTAGAAAGGTGCACTGATAAAATAGTCCATGTGACATCAGTGGTTCAACCTTAATTTTATGAAGCTATGAGAACTTTTTGTGACAGAAAGCAAAAAAAGTGACTTTAATCAACAATTTCTTCTCTTACGTGGCAGTCTTTGACACGCGTTCATTAAGGTTGCACCACTGATGTCACATGGACTATTTTATCAGTGTTCTTACTACCTTTCTGAACCTTAAATGTGTCAGTTGCGTTGCTGTTAATTCAGGGTCAGAAAGCTTTTGTATTTCATCAAAAAAAGGAGGGATAAAATTGTGTTTTGAAGAAGAACAAAGGTCTTATGGGTTTGGAACGACATGAGCTTGAGTAATTATGACAGAATTTTTATTTTTGGGTTAAGTAGCCCTTTAAATAGAATACTGATTTAAGTTTCTATAAAGGTTTATTATTTGTAGAAATTTATTTTCTCTCTGTCTCATTTCTAAAGGGTGGGACGGATACTCCACCCCAGGCTCTGTCTCGGTCTCTACCTGGAGGAAAGAACCCTGTCTCTGTCCTAATGGAGCACAGTCAGCGCAGTGGGCATCCCATTCAGTTCATCAAGACAGGACAGGAAGGACCACCCCATGATCCACGGTAAAACACATCCCACAATGAAGGCTTTTAGGTTACATCTCCATAATCCTGCTACAGATAGTCACATGCTTTTTGTCCTGATATGTTTTCCAGGCTTTTCTGTTCCCTTGCTGTCCTCACATTCTCTGCTCTCTATGCACTTTCTGTATATTCTTTCACTCTTGTTCTCCCTCTTAAAGTCTTAAACTCTCATTTTTACATCTTTTACCATTTCCCCTTGTTGCTGGTACTAAACCTACTGAGCATAATGTTGTTGTTTTTGGTAGTGATACTCTTTTTCTCTTTTCTCCTCCAAGCCTGTGTTTCTGTTCCTCTTTTCTTGCTGTCTGTGTTGTTCTGTCCCTAATTCCCTTTTCCCCTACAGTTTGACTTTGCTGCCTATAAAATACAATGTCTGCTTTGTGTAATCCTGGCCCAAAATGTTGTTTTATCTTTGTCTCCATCTTTTTTTTTTTTTTTTTATACTCTTTCTCCAAAATGGGTTTGCTTCTTATAAAAGTATGAGAAGTGGTCGGAAGCTATTGTTCATTATCATCAGAGTCTGTATCAAAATAGAAAATAGAATCTAAATATTTAATGAAATTAATGTATAATCTGTATGCATGCTTCAGGGTGTTTGCAGTGATCTCTGAGCATATTCTACAGCTGTGGTTCTCAACTCCAGTCCTCGGGGCCCACTGCTCTGCACATTTTGCATGTTTCTGAATCTGACACACTCAGTTCAGTTCATGGGTCTTTCTCCTAACGAGCTGATGATCTGAATCAGGTGCGTTAAATGAGGGAGCAATGGGCAGAGCATTGGGCTTCGAGGACCGGAGTTGAGAACCACTGTTCTACACAAACCTGGAAGCTGCACAATTCAAAATATGTAAGACACTCACAAAAACTCAAAAGATGTTCCTTTTGTTTTTTTTTGTTTTTTTTTTCTCACCAAAATGAGCTTTCTCCAGATGCATGGCCTTTGCGAGAATAGAAAATGCATTTTTTTTTTTTCTTGCAATGTATTCCCAGTATAGTTTCAGTATGTTTTTATACATGTCATTATTTTATGTTACAAATTTGCAGCTCCTGAACGTTGTACAGGTGTACAAACGTAGGGCCCTATGATTTCCGCGATGTGGATAACACGTATGAATCGCGGAACCCAAGTCATAAAAACGGAATTTGCTGAATAACGTGGAACGTCACGGAATATCTGCTTAGAGTCACTTCACGAGCATTTGACCGTTCCGTTTTAGGAAAACTAGCGTTATATCACATACACACAAAAATGTAAAGGTAGACACAGCAACCTGTCAAAATAAAAGTCTGGTTTAACTACTACTAGTTTAACTGCTGGTTTAACTACTAAAAGTACTACTACTACTACTACTACTACTACTAAAATGAAACAAACATTATTTTTTAGGGTATAATCACACAACATCCCTTCCATGTTTTAATTTTAATAGTAAATTCCCCTTTGTTTGCCAAAAAAAAAGTTTGCTTAATTTTCAATAATTAAAAGATAAAGGAAATAGTTTTATGCCTTCATTTGATAACCAGAACATTTTTAAATACACGGCACAGAATTTCTGAGGGTAAAAAAAAAACTTTCATAAGGCTATTTTAAGAATAAACTTGAATAAATTAAGTATGCATTCAAATAATTAGACATTCTAAAACACAGAACTTGATAACAATAAAACACATGGTGAGAAAAAATAAAAAAATTCATAGGGCCCTAAACATGTCATTTTTGTAAAACCTTTATTAAATTGACGTAAAATTGTATAAGTTTCATGATTTTATTTAATTAGACATGCTCTTTGATTTAATAAAATTTAATTTAACCATTAAAAAGGAGTTGAGAAGAATTAAAACGGAATTTGGAAAAAAATAAAACTGATTTCATAAAATCCGGAAAAAACTAAATTTAAAAAAAACCTAAAAATGCTCAGTCACACCCTAATTAACAACACAAAAAAAGTGAAACTTGATCTCTACTGAAAAAAAGTTTTTATTTAACTTTAGGACTGAGCAGCAAGTTACAGTTCTTTAGAAGGGGTAGCTGTATTATTGCGGATATGTGACGTATGAGTAGCAGATTGAAAGCAAAGTTGATTAATGTTGATGTACAACAGATTAAATGAGAAATCATAGTATTGGATTTGGTTCAGGAAAGCTTCCAAAGACATGCATATAGAGTTCTCTCTGCCAGTGGATATTCATGGCCTTTAGTAAAAGAGTGGCTCTGATTACTGGCCTTGATGTAAATACAGCGCTGCCTGCCAAATTAGCATTACCAGACAAGAATATTTTTTGGCTCTAGTAGGCAAAATCATGAATTGACAGCATGCTTGTATGCGTAATGTCTTTTTTATTTCTCTGTCATTCTTAATATTCCACTGTGCTTTATTGCTGCACCAAAACTACATTTGAATAGCTAAAGAGGTAGTTGGTAGTTACTAAAGTCGTGATCTTTAAGAAATCGTTCTTATATGTTGCATTATTCATTCTGTTCTGTGTGAAACTAACTATTTAAACTGATTGGAGGATTCAGAGCTCGGTGGAAAAGAACTGCCTCATTAGATTTTAAAAGACAGTGTCTGCTGTGACTGATTTGTCATTTTCACTCCACCATCTTTATTGATTTTTCTCCACTTCCTGTGTCAGGTTTATGTTCCGCGTAAAGGTTGGGGAGCGTCTCTTTCAAGAAGCCTCAGCACCCAGTAAGAAAGCAGCGAGGCAGCTGGCAGCGGAGGAGGCCGTGAAAGAGCTGATGGGAGATGGGCTACTACATCTTAACAAGGTGAACAGAAGTTTGAAAACAGTACAAAAAGTAAAAGAGGACTATTTCAAGAAAGGAGAAGATTAAACATAATCTTTCTCTTTCAGCCTCCAGGTACTTTCTGCCCTCTGGGAGACAATGAGTCTCAGCCGGCGATTCCCGCATGCCCCTCGCTTCCCCCTCTGACGGCTGCAGAGCTCCAGGCGGCCCATGAAGCAGGTGTTGGTGATCTTATCAACCACCTGAACAACAACGCTGTGTCCGGTCTGCTCGAGTACGCCCGTGCTCGAGGCTTCGCTGCCGAGATCCGCCTGGTGGGCCAGTCCGGACCCTCGCACGAGCCCAAGTACATGCGCACTCTTACTCTCGGTCATGTTTTTGTGATCTTTGTTCTAAAAAAAGCAGGCTTCTCTTCTCAGTACATCTCACTCCCTGCTGCACAGCCACCCATTAAAAAGATCAAATCAACTTACCTCTTTCTCTCTTTAAGGTTTACATACCAGGCTAAATTGGGAGGGCGGTGGTTTCCTGCAGTTTGTGCTAGTAATAAAAAGCAGGGGAAGCAGGAGGCAGCCGACGCTGCCCTTCGAGTGCTCATTGGAGAAGCAGAGAAAGCAGCACGCACTGGAGAGCTCACGCCGGAGGTACTAAACACTGAAACTTCAATAAAAAGTTAATAATAAAACTAGCAGTAGATTTTAACTATGCATTCACTCGTGATTAATAAAGTACCATTAAATATTAAAGGGTCATAATATTTGAAAGCACCACCAAATTAAATTGTTGGTGGGTTTATGCTTCGTGTTGCTGCATTTGAAAAACTTCCTAGATAAGCTTCTGATAGACAGACGAGACCTGACATTTTGTTTAACTTTTTTTGCACACACCATTTACATTGCTAAGTCTTGTTTCTGTTCCTACAATTTGACGTTTTTTTTTTTTTTTTTTAAATATATAATTTTTATACACACACACACACACACTCATACATATATATTATGTAAACTCTGACTTTAATTTTGGATGCTATTAATCATGATTAATCATTTGACAGCCCTGATTACTCATATTTACTCGCCAAAACAAATGTTAATTTTGGGCTCCATTTGAAAGTTTTTTTAGTTAAATTGATGTACTAAACAAACTTATGTAGTACTTTCACAAATTTTATTGTGTGTGAATTTAGGTTTAATTGTACTTGCGATGCAATTAATCGTTTGACAGCCCTAATTTACTCGTATTTACTCGCCAAAACAAATGTTAATTTTGAGCATTTATTTGAAAGGGTTTTAGTTAAATTGATGTACTAAACACACTTATGTGTAGTACTTTCACAAATTTTGTGTAAATGTAGATGTAATTATACTTGCGATTAATCATTTGACAGCCTTAATTGATGTACTAAGCACAAACTTATTGTACTTTCAGAAATTTAGTGTGTGAATTTAGTTTCAATTATACTTGCCATGAGATTAATCACAATTAATCATTTGACAGCCCTAATTTACTCATATTTACTCCCCAAAACAGATGTTAATTTTGGGCCTTATTTGAAAGGTTTTTAGTTAAATTGATGTACTAAACACACTTATGTGTAGTACTTTCACGAATTTTATTTTGTGTAAATTTAGATGTAATTATACTTGCGATTAATCATTTGACTGCCTTAATTTACCTATATTTACTCGCCAAAGCAAGTGTTAATTTTAGGCTGTATTTGAAAAGGTTTTTAGTTAAATTGATGTACTAAACACAAACTTATTGTACTTTCAGAAATTTAGTGTGTGAATTTAGTTGTAATTATTCTTGCAATGAGATTAATCACAATTAATCATTTGACAGCCCTAATTTACTCTAATTTACTTGCCATAACAAATGTTAACTTTGGGCTTTATTTGAAAGGTTTTTAGTTAAAATGATGTACTAAATACAAATGTATGTGTAGTACTTTCACACATTTTATTGTGTGTAAATTTAGATGTAATTATACTTGCGATTAATCATTTGACAGCCTTAATTGATGTACTAAGCACAAACTTATTGTACTTTCAGAAATTTAGTGTGTGAATTTAGTTTCAATTATACTTGCGATGAGATTAATCACAATTAATCATTTGACAGCCCTAATTTACTCAAATTTTCTTGCCAAAACAAATGTTAATTCTGGGCCGTATTGGAAAGGTTTTTAGTTAAATTGATGTAATAAACACAAACTTATGTAGTACTTTCACAAATTTTATTGTGTGTCAATTTAGATTTAATTATACTTGCGGTGCGAGTAATCGTTTGCCATCCCTAATTTACTCACAATTACTCGCCAAAACAAATGTTAATTTTGGGCTCTATTTAAAAGGTTTTTAGTTAAATTGATGTACTAAACACGAACTTATATGTAGTGTTGTCACGATACTGGAATTTCTAACTTCGATACGATACCTTGAAAAATATCGATATTCGATACCATTTTCGATACCATGAAAACTGCCACAATATTAAGGGGTACTTTTTTTTTTTTTTAATTTAAAGATAAATATAACAAATCTAGAACATGACAATGAAGTATATTTTACATGAACAAAAATGTTTTGAGGTACTACTCTGCTACAGCCCCGTTCAGCTTCTTAGCTTCATTTGAGTTTGCTTCATACTTTCTTTGCTGTTCAAATACAGCTGGTAGTGTAGGTTGTGAGCGTGTTGTTTTTGTTGCAGGTCGACTCTTATCTTCTTTCTGGTGCCAAACTTTAATAAACTTTTTTAGTTTTGTTTTGTTTTTAGACCACACTTTTAAAATGAACTGAACTAACTAATCTTAGAACTTAAGCTAATGGTAATAGATATTTGTTAACATTAGTTAACATGAATGAACAATGAAAAATACTTCCAAAACATTTATTAATCTTAGTTAAAAGTTAATTTAAACTAACATTTACTAATACATGAACTAATTAAAATCCAAAGTTCTATCTGTTAATATTTTTTCATTGGACCAGAGCTAACATGATCCGTTGTCTTTTTATTACCTACCGTTATCAAAGATTAAAAATACTGTAACTAATGCATTGCTCATCGTTCATAAATGCTGGTTAATACATTAAAATTATTTGATGAACAGATTTTAATGCCGGACTCACAGATAATCACCGATCCACGCATGCAAATGTGCGTCACGCGAAAAAATGCTCAGTTGCTCACTGGATCGACATCAAGACAAATTGCAGAATTTAAGTAATACTTTTTTGAATAAAGTTAAATGAGCACAAATTTAGTGTTATAAATCCATTTGTCCTTTGAAACTTCCGTGTCTTCACTGAGAGTGCGGTCATGGTTGCTTAGCAACGGCAGACACCACGGAAGCGCAAGCTACAGAGCACTTTGGAAAGAAGGAGAAATCGGTGCGCCTAGCATTTTCCACGCGTTTTTAGGCGCGATATGTGAACGGCCCCTTACGCTATTTAACCAGAGCGAATGAGACGAGACAGGCACTGCTGTCACGTGTGGTCTTTGTCAACGCGCCTTTGGAGAGAAATGAAAGTGACAGCTCGGCTAGTATCGGTATATCGATACTTCGGGAAATTAGTATTGGTACCGTTCAGATATTTCAGTATCGATGTTTATCGAAATATCAATATTTTTGACAACACTACTTATATGTAGTACTTTCACAAATTTTTGTGTCAGTTTAGTTTCAATTATACTTTCGATGAGATTAATCACAATTAATCGTTTGACAGCCCTAATTTACTCATTTACTCACCAAAACAAATGTTCATTTTGGGCCCTATTTGAAAGGTATTTAGTTAAGTTGATGTACTAAATGCAAACTTATAGTACTTTCGTAAATTTTGTGTGTGAATTTAGATTTAATTATACTTCTTAAAATACTTTGTTTTCTATGGTAATACCATAAGTAATGTGCCTGTTTACTTATTACATTTTTTTCTTATATACAAATCAAATTTACTATATTATTGACCAGTTTTATGTAATTTCTTGACCAATCATAAGTCTTCCAGGAAGATGTGCGACGTACTTGATTTTTGTATGTTTCAGCTGCCAGTGTCGGGCAGTACGATGCATGACCAGATCGCCATGCTAAGCCATCAGCGCTTTAATGCACTCACAGCACGCATCCAGCACAGCCTTCTGGGTAGGAAGATTCTGGCTACTATCGTGATGCGGAAAGGATCAGATACTCTTGGAACGGTTGTCAGCCTCGGGACAGGTACAAGCACACAAATAGACTTAAACACAGACACAGCTGACATGATGTGTGCACTGTAATTAGAGATGTGCTGTAATTGTTGTCGCCCTACGCCTGTAGGAAACCGCTGCGTGAAGGGAGAGGAGCTTAGTCTTCGAGGGGACACCGTTAATGACTGCCACGCAGAAATCATCTCCAGGAGAGGCTTTATCCGGTATCAGCTTGCAGCAGAACTTTCTCTCTCCCTCACTGACGATTGCATAATTCATTTTTCCTCTCATTCTACAGCTTTTTCCGTCTCATTCTTCAAGATGAAGGAGTCTTATTTCACAGCAGCTCATAAATATATTGACTTTATATTTAGTGTTCTGCAGACGTTTACTGTGAGACAGACAGAATGTCTGCTCATATGCCTGCTGTCTTTCTCTTTCTGTCTTTCTCTTTCTGTCTTTCTCAGTGATTATGGTACATTCGAGTTATAAAACCTTTGAAAATATATATTAACTTTTTTTAGAAATAGCCATTTGTGCTCATATGGCAATAATAGAAACACAATGTCAATCAATAAAGCGATATATTATGAATGTTATCCATTTTATATATTAATTCATATACACTAGCAGTCAAAAGATTTTTAATGTTGTTTTTTTTTTAAAGAAATCTGCTCACCAAGCCTGCATTTATTTGATCCAGAATACAGCAAAAGCAGTAATATTGTGAAATATTTCTACTTTTTAAAATAACTGCTTTCTATTTGAATATATTTTAAAATGTAATTTATTCATGTGATTAATGATTACAATTTTTAATCATCATTACTCCAGTTTTCAGTGTCACACGATCCTTCAGAAATCATTCTAATATGCTGATTTGCCATTCAAGAAGCATTTTTTATTATTATAAATATTTACGTTGAGTTCTCTTTTTTTTTTTTTGTTTTTTTTTTTTCCCAGAAGTCTTTTTTTTTTTAAATTATATATATATATACAATTAAAAATTAAAACATTAAAATTATTAAAAATAAAATAAAAAATGAAAATTCAAATTAGTACTTTTAGCAAGGATGCTTTAAATTGATTAAAAGTGATGATAAAGACAGTTATAATGTTACAAAAGATTTCTGTTTGAGAAAAATGCTGTTTTTCTGAACCTTCTGTTCATCAAAGAAACCTTAAATTATACTCCGCTATTTTCAACAGAATAATAATAATAATAATAATAATGAATGTTTTTTTTATTATTTTTCAGAATATTAGAATGATTTCTGAAGGATCATGTGACTGGAGTAAAGATGCTAAAAATTCAGAAATCACATTACATTTCAAAATCTATTCAATTTTGTTTTTTTTTGTTTTTTTTATTAATAGTAAAAATATTTAAAAATGTTACTGTTTTGCTGTACTTTGGTTCAAATAAATGCAGGCTTGGTGAGTGGAAGAGACTTATTTAAAAAACATTAAAAATCTTACAGTTCAAAAACTTTTGACTGGTAGTGTATAGTTTGTAATATTTTCTCTCTATATACAATTAAATACATTTAAATGTACTCAAAAATTGTGGATTCAAAATGTATTATTAATTTGTATCTAAATTAAAGGGATAGTTAACCCAAAAATTGTCATTAATTACTCGCCCTCATGTCGTTCCAAACCTGTAAGACCTTCATTTGTCTTTAGAACACAAATTAAGATATTTTTAATGAAATTCGAGAGCTTTCTGAACCTGCATAGGCAGCAGCGCAACTAGCACATTCAAGGCCCAGAAATGATTGAACCTCTGATGTCATTGACTATTTTAATGATGTCCTTATTATCTTTCTGGGCCTTGAATGTGTTAAGAAGACATGTAATCTAGAAAAAAATGTAGGAGATATGTAAAAACCATCATCTATTTTGGTCACCAGCCCTTAAAGTAGAATAATTTGAATCTGTTAACTAAAGTGTCTTGTTTGTAAACTCTGTGTGGCTCAGGTTTTTGTATGGCGAGCTGATGAAGCATTGGGATAGCCCTAGTGATGAGACCATTTTTGAGGTGGCAGACGATGGGAAGCTGAAGATCAAATCTGACATCACCTTTCATCTGTATATTAGGTAAGACACACACTTCCTCTCCGACGAGCTAGTTTTAGAACAGAGATTCATCTGCAAACATGAATGACACTGCTTTCATGTGCTCTTTTCTTTATCTCCCAGCACTGCTCCATGTGGCGATGGCGCTCTGTTCGATAAGTCATGTAGCGAGGCCGCCGAATTAAACGGCTCTCAGCACATGCCTCTCTTTGAGAACGTAAAACAGGGCAAGCTCAGAACTAAGGTTGAGAACGGTAAGTGACCAAACAACTCTGTAAACCCCATCTATGGGGTGAGAAGAAAATATATTTATTTATACACATACAGACTTTCAGGTTAAGATTACGATACTTCAAAAATCAATTAAAAGATACCACCAGTAACATTTATGTTTGGAATTCCTGATCTTGAATGGCCAGCTACTGTACACACGCGCTGTGGCGTAATTCCAGGACCTCAGGTACACAAACTCTAGCGCGCTAACTGTCGGATTAAATAAGACGCACTCAGCAGTGTTCATAACTGCCATCTGGTTACGGTTATCTCGCCAAAGAGTGTCTCTGTAGCCACATGGATGTGGCCCTTCGCCAGGTAAAACTGCCATTGTCTAGTGGGATAGGAGAAAAGCTAAATGGTTGGCAGGTAAGCTGATGTATTTCTAGGGATTTAACTTGATGGGTCGGCACATGACGTTGACAGTTGTGCTTGGTTGGCTGTTGTGGTGACCCTAACACTGCTGACAAGGAAATAAAACAACAGTTTCATAATATATTGTGACAGATTTGAAACTCCAGCGACAAGTTAGATTATGCTTACAGCTAATACCTAGTTTGCTAGAGCTGTTGTAGACGGTGACAGTCTCATCTACATCTGTCACTTCATATGTTCTTGTATATTATTGAGTGATCTAAGATTCCCTCTTCCTTTTCTCAGGTGAAGGCACCATCCCAGTGGAGTCTAGTGATATTGTGCCCACCTGGGATGGCATTCAGCATGGTGAGCGCCTGAGGACCATGAGTTGCAGTGACAAGATCCTGCGCTGGAATGTGCTCGGCCTGCAGGGGGCGCTCCTTACCCACTTCATCCACCCCGTGTATTTGAGCTCCATCACTCTTGGTAAACACTTCTACCATGCTTTGCCTAAATGTCAGTTTAATTGAAATTGGTAAAAATAACTGATTGCATTTTTATATATTTATATTTATATATATATATATATATATATATATATATATAAATAAAAAAATATGTAAAAATAGTATTTTTCATTCTTAGTTCGTTAAGTAAACCTTGTAAAGTGTTGCTATTATTAATATTATTATTGTCATCATTATTATTAGAATTATTTAAATCACGAAATGTATATATTTAACATTTAATTATATATTAAAAGGGTTGCTTTAAAATGAATATTTATAACAATAATAATAGTAGTAATAATGAAGTTATAGAAAATGTAGTACAATTATCTTACAATTCAATAAATCATTATTATTATTATTATTATTATTATTATCATCATCATCATTATTAGAATTATTTAAATCACGAAATGTATATATTTAACATTTAATTATATTAAAAGGGTTGCTTTAAAATGAATATTTATAACAATAATAATAGTAATTATGAAGTTATAGAAAATGTAGTACAATTATCTTTACTGTTACAATTCAATAAATCATTATGATGATGATGATGATTATTATTATTATTATTATTATTGAAATACTACATTAAATTATTAAAATTTATCATTTTAAAATTCGTATTTTATTGCTACAAAAAATTACTAGTTTAATAAAATAGATATTTTAACAAAAATTATTTTTGGTAATAGTAATAACAATAGATTGTGTGTAAAATTGTATTAAAAATGTTATTAATCACAGGGCTGGATAAAAATCAAAATCTCAATTAATTGAACATTTTGCCTCAATTATATTTAATGAATGATTATTTACTGCAAGATGCAGCAATCGGGAATGGTTTTAAAATGTATATTAAAAAAAAAAAAGCGCATAATGCCTACTCTGCCTTGTTGCCGTCAAATACAGAAGTTGTCATGCTAACCTTCTACTGTAAGCAAAAGCTCACAACGCTTGTCCCGCCTCCGTGGTCTTCTGATTGGTTCACTGTTTTGGAACTGACATTGATGAGTGGTGCTGTGTAAAAGCTTCAATTCTTTTAAGTTGGAGTCTTAAACGCGCCACTCACGCGCAAGACGCTGCAAAAAGATGCGAGTACAATGTATACACAGTGTAAAATATTAACAGGATTAAAAACTTAACCACATAATATAAATGATCATTTTAAAATGCATAATTTATTACCATGTTATTATTTTAAAACTGATATATGAAATTCTATCAAAATTAGTGCTGTCAAATTGAATAATTACAATTAATCGCATCCCACATAAAAGTTTGTTTACACTGTGTGTGCTGTGTATATTTATATGTACATATAAGTACACACATGCATGTGTATATTTAAGAAATATGTATTTAGATTTTTTAAATATGGATGTGAATAATTGCGATTTAATCGATTTGACAGCACTTATTAAAATGACAGAATGTATTATTATTTAAATGTCTCAAAGTTAGAGCTTTATTCATAGACTGTTTTTTGATGTGTTTGTTCAGGATATCTCTACAGCCACGGTCACCTGACTCGAGCGGTATGCTGCCGATTGGCTAGAGACGGTGATGTGTTTAAAAAGAGTTTACCAGCAAACTTTACTCTCAACCACCCTGAGGTACGCTCACACAACAAACTGCATTTAGTGAAACTTTAGTTTTTCTTGGTTTTCACTTCATTTCTGTCTTGTTGCTGCAGGTGGGTAGGGTGAGTGTCTATGACTCGACACGCCACACAAGCAAGACCAAAGAGTCCAGCGTCAACTGGAGTCAACCGGACCAGTTCACCGTGGAGGTGCTGGATGGAACCAAGGGCAAAGTAGACAGGTGAGAGACACATCCATCATACATGTGACCCTGGACCACAAAACTAGCCGTAAGGTTAAATTTTCCATTGACGTATGAGACAATATTAGGCTGAGATACAACTATTTGAATATCTGGAATCTGAGGGTGGGAAAAATATTGAGAAAATCGCCTTTAAAGTTGTCCAAATGAAGTTCTTAGCAAAGCATATTACTAATCAAAAATTACGTTTTGATATATTTAGGGTAGGAAACTTACAAAATACCTTCATGGAACATGATCTTTACTTAATATCCTGATGGTTTTTGGCATAGAAGAAAAATCTATAGTTTTGACCCATACACTGTATTTTTGGCTTTTGCTGCAAATACACCTGTGCTGCTTAAGACTGGTTTTGTGGTCCAAGGTCACATATCACAGTGATAAAAAGGAAATCCAGCTATCTAAAGTACTTTAGTCCAAGCACCTAGACACCTGCTTTAGTTCATGAGCTTTCTTTTTCTTTTCACGGCAGTCCCAAGATGGACGTATCACGGGTTTCCAAGTCCAATCTGTTCCGTCTCTTCCACGCTTTGTGCCAGCGTGCAGGCCGTGCCGATCTGCTGGCACTACCGTCCTACGCCCACGCTAAGATGGCCGCCACTTCATTCCAGGATGCCAAGAGGCTGTTCTTCCTGGCGCTGAGCCAGCATGGATATGGCGCCTGGATCGGGAAGCCCTTGGAAGAGAAAAGTTTCGAGGGAGAAGCCAGAAGCTCTGAGCTAGGGGGAGCATGCGGGGACGCACAGGCTCTGGGCCCTCCGGGTTGCGCTGTTGACCCCATTAGCTGCTTGGGCTCAGACAACAACAACTTTAACTCTCCAGCACAGGGTTTTTAGGGATAGAGAGAGATGAAGAGAGAACAGATGAAGGGGGTGGAGGGCGTGGAAGAGTGGCCAGCAGCAAGAAAGAAAGAATTGAGGAGGTTGTCTTGTAGAGAGGAAGGAATAGGGGAAGTCTGTGGCTTTGGGATTTGAACTTTAACCATCATGACAAAGCAGAAACGGATGCTGCCATGGCAACAGAGCTATAAACCCGAGGCAAATTGGACTTGATGAGACATGAAGTAGAATTATTTTTTTTTTTATAGAAAGCTGTAGGGTTGCATTTGTTTTAGTGGGTTTCCCCTCTGTCATTTTTTCCCATTTGCTACCATTACAATACTGTGTTACGTGAATGCGTGGCCACTTTGCTGTAGGGTAATTCTGTTTCTCACTTTCTCTCATAGCCTGTTTGATTCATATGGTATTTTTAGGTAATTCTCACTCAATAAAAAGACTAATGGCCCCTGATGCTAGTCAGGTCACATATTTAGCGAAATTCAGTTGGATTGCAATGGGATTTGTGACTTGAAGCGTTTTAAGGAGTTCGTTCACTCAAAAAAATTAAAATTGTCATCATTTATTCACCTTCATGTTGTTCCAAACCTGCATGATTTTTTTTTTTTATCTGTGGGGCATAAAAATATATTTTAAAAAATGTTATTGACGGTACAGACATTATTTGAAATAACATCTTTTGTGCTCTTCAGATATGAAGAAATGCATACAGGTTTAGAATAACGTGAGGGATAATAAATGATGATACATTTTATGTTTTTGAGTGACCTGTCACTTTAAGTCAGTCATATACTAATGTCATTTACTCAGGTTTTTAATTCCTGTCATTTCTCTATTAATTTCTGCTTCTATTAAACTTCTGTATTTGCATAGATTCATATTATTATTATTATTATTATTATTATTATTATTATTTTGCATTATGTAAAGTTCCACATACCAAACCTGGTCTAGACTGCTTGAAATGTATACATAATGTACATACAGATACATATGCACACAGATGTATATATAAGGTCTGTTTAACGAGTTTATATATATGCGTGTGTGTTTATGTATGTGTATATATTGTATGTATATATTTTGTAATGATTCGTACCTTTGAAATCACATTATTTTCTATCTTTTAATTTTTAGGATGTCTTTTTATATGAGGTGTGTATGTTCTGTTTTCTCTATTGTTTATGTGTGGTGTTTGGGAGGCTTGTGGTAGATGTTGCATGCAGCCAAACAGTCTACATTCTGATAGCTATAGCAGGCGGATGAACAGCACAAACCAATCATATGCATATTTGTATGTGGATTTGAACTGTTTCTTGGAATATTATTTGCCCTGCTTGTGTTTAATGTGTTCAGACACTGTTAATTGATGCATTGCTAAAAGCAATACTAACATTCTTTCCTTTCAGCAAATGTGAATCTGTATGCCCCGAACATTTGTCATCGAATCACTGAAGCCTACTCAAACATTCTTTTAACATAAGTTCTGTTCTATTAAAAGTAAAGAATATTTTCTTTCCATGTGCTGCTGATTAATTTTATTTTCATTGCAAATTCTGAACTCGCTTTAGTTTAGTGTAACTGTAATGGCATGTAGTTTAAAATATAGTTGGAAGGGGATTTTTATGGCAGAGTTAGTGATCTTGTTTACTTTTTCCAAAGAAGATAAGAAAACCAGTCTAATTATATTCGAATATCTAATGAAATGAGAAAAATCTTGGAAATATGGCCAGAAAAATGAACTGGGGAAAAAAGTGCTCTGTGACACAACTTACCCCACATTAGGAGTGAGGTGACCGGGGTAGAATATTAAAAGATTTATATTTTTAAATAACTAACTTGTCCACCTTTTTCTGCTGTTTTCTGTGAATGTGCAAGACTTCTGGTTCATCGTTTATTACGTAGGAAAGTAACGAGAAGAATAACAAAGTGCAGTAAACAGAAAAAATTTGCACTACTAACCAGTGTGTTCATAATTAAGATAATACAAATTAAATAATATGGTAGGACACCTCAGTTTGCAATATCAGGCAGCAAAGCAAGCTGTTTTGTACAGCTAAAAATAGCTGGAAGTGAACGACACTGGAAGCCAGACACATTAAATTTACACATTTACAAGAAAAATAAGGTGGATCTAATTTAGTGCTGCTCAACTATTTTCTTAGACATTCAGTTTTATTATTCTTTGTTTTTAAATGTAGTAGGTACATACATAAAGATAAGTGTATGAAACTATCTCATATTGGACTGAAAGTGACAATTATGTAACGTTCCAACCCTCAGTATTGCAGTGAAATATTGTTCCTTTCTTGCAGTTTCTGAGTATATAACTTTGGGAAATATCCTCATCCTCAGATCTTTTCCCTTGATATATAGGCCCCAGTATACATTTAATTTGAAATACATGCCTAATAAGTATATTTTACACAGTGTGTGTTCATTGTCTGTTTATAATAGGCCTTTATCTACCTTTTACTTCAACGCGGAAGCAAGCCTATGGGTGAGACTTCCGGTTCGTTAACGAGAAGAATAACAACGTGCTGTAAACGGTAAAACTGTTTGCACTACAAACCAGCGTGTTCATAATTAAGATAATACAATAAAAATAACATAGTAAGATACACCAATTTTCAATATCAAGGAGCAAAACGAGCTGTTTGTACAGCTAAAAAATAGCTGCGGATGAGACCGGAAGCCATAAAATGTACAAATGGCCGCGCCCGTTCTTACGGGAAAAAATGTGGATAATGAAAATGATTGGACACCTACTACAACTATACAATATTTCACCAAATTTCTAACTGATAACAAATATTAAAACACAAAATGTGCAAATTAATTAAAACTTATAGGCGTTTATTTTGTAATTATTGTGTTAGCTGTAAAATGACATGTGAAACGGTGTCCTCTCCTTTATAAACAAACTTGTATGAGCGGTTTCATCTTCATTATCTGGTTGTTGTTTGCTTGAACGTGTATAGTGACTTTTTACTGTCTTCATTTGTTTAAACATCGATTGCAGAA
Organism: Labeo catla; assembly: GCA_012976165.1. Classification (NCBI taxonomy): domain Eukaryota; kingdom Metazoa; phylum Chordata; class Actinopteri; order Cypriniformes; family Cyprinidae; genus Labeo; species Labeo catla. The sequence continues at coordinate 28,560 of VONZ01000936.1, forward strand.
TCATTATGATACTGAGAAGTGTTATTTGGAGGCTGAAATAGCGAAAACACGAAAACAATAGCAATTTTTAAGCTGGTTACCGCTGGATGGCGGCCTTTCCCTGTGGCGTGTAGTTCCCAGATGACAGGTTTGAGAATGATCAAACCCCTGGACGAGATTGCTGCAAAAGAGAAAGAACATTAGTGTTATTATTCATTTTCCCTCACTAATATCACTGGCAAGACTACTGATTCGGTCTGAGGGTATTTTTATAGCCTGGGTAAGGCGTAAAATACCACCAGCTGCTGTAGTGAACTTCATTGGTAATTTCACACTTTATTATTTTCAAAAAAAAGCGTGTGGAGTCTCTTATTAGCTTGTGTTGGAATCACAGATTGACAGCTGTCACGTCCACATCAAGGGCTCATACACCGTGTCTACGACGCGTCGCGTTATTAGTCTGTTAGACACACACACACACACACACGCACGCACACACACAAAAAGTCATTAACTGATTTGGAGCTCTGCGCGAATATTTCGACGAATATGTCAAACAAGCGTACAGCATGTATATGAAATATTAGTCTGGTCTATACCCTGTGTAAATGATGTGATCCGTGCCCCAGAGAAGAATGAATGAGAGGAGGGAATGAGGGAATACGTGAAGAAGAAGAAGTGTGGGTGTGAGGCAGGAAAGGCCTCGGGAAAAAGAAACGGTGGGGAACACTGAAATAGAGCTAACTGCTATTGGTTAATGAGTTACTAAAGTAAAGGTCACTAAACGCCACTACTGTGCGTTTATGGCTGTTTCTCCCAGTGCTTGTGGTATCCTAGGGATGCTTTGCAACAGCTGACACCGTTTTGAGCCCTGAAACGAGGCATTTAAGACTGCTCACACATTATAAGGTCGTCACACAGTTTTTACCCTCATATGAAAAGCAAACAGTCGTTCCACCAGCTGACTCAGTAGAATCAAAGTTGTTCTGCAGGCCTGCCTAGGCTAGAATGACAAATGCTCTAATGTAATGTGAAATGTGTGTGTCTGTTAGAGAGTGTGTGTGTGTCAGAGAGAGAAAGATCAACCTCTGAGGGCTTTCCCTTCTAACTTCCACCTACACACCAACTGTCGAGGCACAAGTGTTATTACTGTATTTAGAATTCTGTGCATATCTGTGGCTTACATAATGAGGTTATAATGTGCTGCTATACACAGACCGTGCCAAATCTATGGAGTTTCTTTCACAAATTAACCAAATTTATATTGGACTGCTTGTAACCTTATCTCAAAGGACATCAAAACAGCAGAACATCTGATGGTAATACTGCACAACATAACATTAGTTAATGCATTTTCATGAGCTAATAATGAATAGTGTTGTTTTACACCCCAGTATGGTGCAACAGTGCAAAATCCAGAAGAAAGTAAGCCATACAGACTTGAAAAATATGTTGGCATCAGTGGTAGTGCATTGGCATGGTTCAAAACGTACTTATCTATATAATGAAGAGGTATCATATCGATCACAAGTGCAGTATGGAGTACCTCAAGGCTCAGTACTAGAGCCATTACTTTTTACGCTTTACATGTTACCCTTGGGAGATATCATCAGGAAACATGGTGTTAGCTTTCACTTTTATGCTGATGATACTCAGCTCTATATTTCGTCGCGGCCCAGCAAAACATACCAACTTGAAAAACGAACGGATTATGTAGTTGAGATAAAAAACTGGATGACGAGTAATTTCTTACTGCTAAATTCTGAAAAAACAGAGGTTTTAATTATTGCACCTAAAACCTCCGTGTACAACAACCTAAAACACTGTCTAATACTTGATGGCTGTTCTGTCAATTCTTTGTCATCAGTTAGGAACCTAGGTGTGCTATTTGATAGCAGTCTTTCTTTCGAAAGCCACATCTCTACATCCGCATTTTTCCATCTCAAAAATATATCTAAATTACAACCTATGCTCTCATTGTCAAATGCCGAAACATTAATTCATGTGTTTATGACCTCAAGGTTAGATTATTGTAATGCTTTATTAGGTGGTTGTTCTGCTCGCTTAATAAACAAACTCCAGCTGGTCAAAAATCCAGCAGCTAGAGTTCTTACTAGAACCAGAAAGTATGCCCATATAAGCCCGGTTCTGTCAACACAGCACTGGCTCCCTATTAAACAGTGTATAGATTTTAAAATCTTGCTAATTACTTATAAAGTCCTGAATGGTTTAGCTCCTCAGTACTTGAGCGAGCTCTTATCACATTATAGTCCCTCACGTCCGCTGCATTCTCAAAACTCTGGCAATTTGATAATACCTAGAATATCAAAATCAACCGCGGGCGGCAGATCATTTTCTTATTTAGCGCCCAAACTCTGGAACAATCTACCTAACACTGTTCGGGACGCAGACAAACTCTGTCGGTTTAAATCTAGATTGAAGACCCATCTCTTTAACTTGGCCTACACATAACTCATTTCTGTAATCTAAATCCGTTAAGGATTGTTAGGCTGCATTAATTAGGTCAACCGGAACCGGGAACACTTCCCGTAACACCTGATGTACTTGTTGTATGTTGTATTGTAAGAAGAATGGCATCTATGCTAATATTAGTCTGTTTCTTTCTTATTCTGAGGTCACCGTAGCCACCAGATTCAGTTTGTATCCAGATCAGATGGTCACTGCAGTCCCCTGGATCCAGTCCGTACCCAGCCCAGATGGTGAATCAGCACCTAGAGACAACCTCTACATCTCTGAATGTCAGCGGGGACCATGTCAACCAGATAGAGACAGACCATCAGTGAGGAACTTACTACCTAGACGGCCGTCGGCGCAAGCCCACAGGAACCAGATGAGTCCTCTGCATCTTTACTGCAACATGGAACTTTTGCATTATTGACACACTATTGCCCTATTTAGTAATGTAAAGTTGCTTTGATGCAACCTGTTTTGTTAAAAAGCGCTGTATAAATAAACGTGATTGATTGATACAGATATTGGAACAACATGTGGGTGAGTAAATGACTCTTTTCATTTTTGAGTCAACTACTTTCACCTTTTATCATTAACCAAGCTTAATAAATGCTGTAAACATTGTAGGTACATAATGCATAACTGATGTTAATGACTTAAATCTTATTATAAGGTAACTAGAAGAAAGGTGCATGGCGAGAAAGAGATTAAATGTGCAATTGGGGCTCAATGAAAGAACTAGAATCAGAACAGAGATTGTGTGCAAATGAAGAAATATGATCCGCAGGCATAATGCAGTAACAAATGAAAGAAGTCAACATTTAATAGAGGTTGAAAGCAGTGGCTGGAAAAGGAGAGAGCTGAAATGGAGAGAGCAGGGAATGAAAAGGTGAGAGGAAGGTGAGAGTAGAGGGTAGGGATGATGGACTGGTATTTAGGTGGTAATCTGTTTATAGTAGGGTAACCCTGACCGCTTCGCCTTTAGTTTAGGGAATTTTCCAGGGGCTGCAGGTGGTATGTGTGTAATGAGAAAGCTTTAAAGGTTTCCAGCTCTCACATAAGGCAGAGCGAGAATAGGATAAATGTCCTCACACGTCAAAGAACAGCTGGCAGTAGTCGAATTGTGGCAAGGAGTCCCTGGTTTTTCTTTTAACCCTTGAAGGGGATCAGGGGTGTTGAGCCTTAAAACTTGTAATGGGTTGAGCCTAATAGCTTTCGTTTTTTTTTTTTTCAGTATAAAGTAAACCAAGTAAAAATTTGTGTCACGGCTGTTTTTCTGTTTTGAAATCTACCCATTAAGTGGTTTAGTCTCAAAGCTACCCTTTTACAAGACCACAGTAACCGACAGAAAACTCACTGAGATGTGACTTTCATTGTGGTTATTACTTTTGGTTGGTGGCTGAACATCCTGATAGATATTTTATATCAAACATAATTTATTACCCATGTTAACTGATTTATTTCGGTGGTAGTACATATAACTTTAATGTACATTCATTCAGAATATATATAATATTTAATTTTGAGTGAAGAATAACAGTAAAGCTCAACATTGAGCCTCAAGCACAACATTTGCAATATATGCTAATTTGAGACCCAAAATGCAGTCATACAGCTGTCATACATTTGTTTTTCTAAATCATGCAGTTTCTGTAATCTGTGCCCTGTCAACACATTTGACAAACAAAAATGATTTGTTTTCGTCTGATTTAAAATAATTGTAGATATAAGTTGTGGATTATAGTAATGACAGAATAGATATTAATTAGTATCAATTAAATTGGATTTAACTGAGATTAGTAGTAATTATAGTATTTCATTTAGAATCCGGAGTAATGTCAAATAGCAGCAATAACTAGGCAAATTGTTACATTGCAAACATTCTGAACAAGACTTGCAACAAAATAAAATTCAACAAAAGATTTGAACAACAAATTGGAAAACAAAACTTACAGCAGTCATATATCAAAGAGGAACTGTATTTTCACTCTTGTAAGACAAGGATCCAACATTTGTTACAAAACAAAACAAACCTCAGAACTTGAAATAAACTGCAACAACAAAAACAAAAAAAATTCACAGCAATCATCAAAGTATACATTAAAGACGAATGGTATTTTCACTCTTAGGCTACGTTTACACGACAACAATGTAGTCAAAAACAAAAGTTTTTAAAAAGTTTAATGTATACACAACAACGGTTTCAAAATGATTCACGTTTACACATATCCGCAAAAACTGCTTTATTGTGTATGCCAGGCCAGTAGTTGGCGAACTGTTTGTTCGTGCTTGCCTTTAAAATCGACACGTACTGCACGTTTACATACCTAACATGTACTACGCACGTGCATGATGTCACCGTTTTCAAAGATTCACGTATTGGGTGTTTACACGGAAATGATAACTGTGGCATTTTCAAAAACTTGCACTTCGAAATTTTTTCAAAATTATACAAAGTTTTCCATATTTGGCCCTGTTTACACGAGTGCGATTTAGTTTTAAAACGCATAACTTTTGCTACGGTTACGCCTAAGTTGTTTACACTACTCCAACGTTTTTTACCCTCGAAAACTGAGACTTTCGAAAACGCTGCAGACACCATTTTAGTTTGAAAACTCTGGGGCTCCGTGTCAGTGTAAACGGACCAAAATGGAGACTTTTGAAAATGATAGTCTGGGTATCCTTGATGACCGTGTAAACAATAACGTCATGCTCACTATGAATGGTCATGTGACATGCATTTTCGATTGTGTAGTATAGACATAAATCGCTGATGAATCGTTTTTACTGAAACAGTAAAAACAGTATAGATGAGGATCGTTTTCATCTTAAAATGCCGTTTTAAAATGAAAATGCACTACTGTAAACGTACACTAGTGACTTGCATACTGAGTGTAAGACTTTTGAAAACGCTGCAGATACTGTTTTTATTTTTAAAAACTCTGGGGTTGCGTTTCAGTGTAAACGGACCAAAACGCTGTTTTAAAACGAAAACACACTAGTGTAAACAGGGCCACAGAATGTCACGGTGGCTCTGAATTGTCAAAGCACCTCTCAAAATGTTTGCTACGGATGCGAAAAACACTGAAAATTAAGTCTGATCCAACTTTTTTTTTTTTTTATGATGGACGAAAATTTCATAGGCAGTGTGTAAATGTGACTGATGCAACATAAGGTTGTATTTGTTCTTTAACGTGCAAACATTTTGTACTCAGTGTGCAAGGACCTTCACACCTTGTTTATACCAGAGGTGAGCGGCGCAGTGTAAGAAAATACTACCCACCTTATTTTTAAGTAAGAGCAGGCGCGGCCATTTGTAAATTTTATGGGTGTGGCTCCTAGTCTCATCCACGTCCAGCTATTTTTAGCTGTACAAAACAGCTCGTTTTGCTGCTTGATATTGCAAATTGGTGTGTCTTACCACACAACTTATGACCAAATAACTTATGACTCGTTGTCATTCTTCTCATTATTTCCCTATAGCGGATAATGGACCGAATGCTGTATACACTGGATGCAGTGCGACACGACAAATCCCTGACGGTAAACTGATGCCTCGTTCTGTTTATGAAGTTAATTTGCAATGGCCGCTTCGTCACATCCGATGTAGACACAGTGTAAGTTCTTTATAAACACTTTACTAACTTGCATGGTACACTTAGGCATGTTTAGAAAACTTTCTAATGGACAAAAAGTTGGATCACTTTTTTTATGGGGGACAAACGGTCAAAGTCAAGTTTGTCATGAGAGTAGACAACAAAAACGATTGTCAGCAAAGACGCCAGTGATCATCAATCATTCAGTAAGTGCGTCACAATTTGAGAGCATCTTTATAAAGCCAAATATTGATCGAAATCTCCAGTGTCGCAGAGTCACAGTCCCAAATTCTACTCTTTTGTCCATTCAAAATTGTCTTCCATAACACTTAAGACATGTTTCATCATTTAACCCAGTCAAGTTGGAACGGTGGGGGAACATTGACCATACCCTGCTAGAACATTAGGCCCGGGCGGGATGGTAGCACTGAGTGCTGATGTAGCACAGTGTGGGCAGTGAGGAAGTCCATTAGCGAACATGAAGAATACTTCTCACTGAGAGAGAGAACGTCACTGCGATTGTGTTGCATTTGTCTGTGTGGATTATTTAGGCTGTCCGCCTGCTGTTTTGAAGCATGTTATTTATTTAATTTTCGTCCATGTATATTTTTAGACCAAGTGTGTGTGCGTGTGTCTTTCCGTTAAAGGTTATAGCTATTTGTTCGATAAAGGGATATGTGCTGTGTGTGTGTGCGTTCATACTTGAATGGAATCTAAAGCAAAACGTCACGCCAGACTGTTACTGTGGCACCCCTCTCTCTTTCTGTTTACTTGTCTCTGTTTGTCCATCTGTCTCTCCTTCTCTTTCTCCCTCTGCCCCCTATCACTCACACCCTCTACTGCCTGTCATTTCGTCTCCTTATCTTCGTCCGTTCTCTTATTATTCCTCGTTTCTCTCCTTGCTTCCTCCTGCTCCCGCTCTCACCTCTTTTATCTCCCTCTCATTGCGCTCTCAAATTTCTCTGCCTCCGTCAGTTGTGCGAACCTTTTGTTCATTACCATCAAACAGTGTGGAAGCATGCGACTAAGGGACGGCTGGAGCTGAATGGCTGGAAGGAGGAAGGATTATGGGCCGTGACTCAATTTGATGGATCGTTTCATGAGTTTAGCATGTCCACTGAATCATAGGGGTCACCAACGCCACCCACTGACTTCAAGAACACGGTGTGTTTTCAGCCGATGATGCATAGCTCAAGTGTAGTATTGCTGAGTTCACATTAGCAGTAAATAAGGTGGGTTTGTTTTCGCCCCGCTGCCCACTGAGCAATGCCGTTCTGCTATTGATTAGCATCGTTGGGTGTGTGTGTGAGTGTGTTTCGGCCGAGGTGGTGATGATGGGAATTTTACGGCCTGTTTAGATGCGTGGATGCGGTCCGCGCGCTCGTGAATCAAACGTGCCGGGCCTACATGTCTATTAGCAAGAAGTGCAATTTAAAATAAAAACGAGATCAAGGCGAGATGAAGAGCTCCTCCTCCCGTGCCGATGTGGATTGTTTGGCATTTAGACAGAATGGTTTCATCCAACAGGGGAAAAAAGAGAAGACAACTGTCTGTGTACTCTGGTGTTGGCATGGTAACCACTCTGCCTGTGCTCATTCTGTTGTTCGGTCATATATAGATATATATATATATATATTTATCAGACGTGTTTTTCAAGCATTTATCATTCTCTCTCGAACTTTCTCGCTGTAATACACCACTTCATAGATGTCCTTTAGGAGCGAGCTGACCTTTTCTCCTCACAATAGGAACAAAAGCACTTGTTTGGTGTCACTATCTCCCCATCTCTGCGTATCCATAACCTCCCCTGCCAGGGACTGAAAGTGGCATGACGGATTTCTCCCTTTCTTTTTCTTTTTCGTGTCCTCTAAGCTGTGCTCTTGGCTGTCACGTCCGTCGTCTTCTTCAGTTGGAACTGGACAGCTGTGTTGCATTATGTCACTGTCGTCGGATGGTCACCTTTGACCTTTCCAGTGGGTTGCTAACTCACTGCTGTAACTCTCGTTTCTCTGTCGTTCTTTATTTGTTTTATTTCTCTTTGAATCTTATCAAGTCTTTAATCTTTTTACTTTCCTCTCCGTGTTGTTTTAAAGGGATAGGTCACTCAAAAATTAAAATTGTGTCATTAATTACTCACCCTCATGTCGTTCCAAACTCATAAGACCTTCGTTCATCTTTAAAACACAGATATTAAGATATTTTTGATGAAATCTGAGAGCTTTCTGACCCTGCGTAGACAGCAATGCAACTGACATGTTCAAGGCCCAAAAAGGCAGTGAGGACAATGTTAAAATAGTTCATGTGACATCAGTGGTTTAACCTTCATTTTATGAAGCTACAACAATACTTTTTGTGTGCAAAGAAAAATATTAAAAATAAGAATAACAGCTTTATGAAACAGTTTTTTAAACAATAATTTTGGCTTTTGGTATGTATATGTCAGCCTTAAGGTTATATATAAGCTAGTGTTTCAAATGACAAAATTTACATTCACAAGACACAAGCATTCAAAACGGTCTCCAACTTCTGCTAATATTGATCAATGAATTTAATGGCATCACCCTGCACTTCAGCATCTCATCAAACTTTCTGTCCAATCAGATACTTTTTAGAATCCAAAGCATCCCACCCCCTACACTATAAATAGACACTGAATCTGCAGCTGAAATCAGTCACTTGTTCACAGAATTAGTATTTTCTGTACAGTGAATGGCATATAATGCACTATACAGGTGATAGGGAATGATTCATTGTAAATATGCTTTCCGTTGAAGCGAAAGAAGTCTGGTTTCACGCTGTGTCATGCGAACTGACGCAGTAAGCATGCAGCCTGCACTGGTCCAGAGAAATGATAGCATGGAGCGGATCATATGCGTGGGTCTGCGCCGACCAAATGTGGCTTTAATGAGCTCAACGGCTCTGGCCCAAGCTGTTATATAAACTAAATGCTATTGGCTATTTAAAAAAGGGGGCAGGACTGCTTGATATGTCCTGTTCCCTGTTTCATTTGAAATTACATCAACACAGAATAATGCTGCGTGTTTCAAAGCACTTCAGTGGACCTTTAAAGTGGTCACATGATGTTTCTAAAAAGAACATTATTTTGTTTATTTGGAGTAATGCAATGTGTTTACATGGTTTTAGGTAAAAAAAAACAAAAAAACACACTATTTTCCACATACTGTACATTATTGTTGCTCCTCTATGCCCAGCCCTTCTGAAACGCAACGATTTTTACAAAGCTCATCATTCTGAAAAGCACGGTGTGCTCTAATTAGCCAGCTATCTAGTGCATTGTGATTGGCCAAATACATCAGCCGTGTGACGCATTGCGCATCACGCCATGTAAACATAACACCATGCCTGCATTTGTGATGGTAGAAATGACAAACAACGAGCACTACTCTCCACTGCTCAAAACTTGCATTTGAATTGCCAGTAGCAAATTCTTTAAATATGAAAATGTACTTACAGGCTGTGAGTAGAAGTGTCGGACTGTCCTTGCAAGTTTGGAAAAGTAGCAAAGTTGCCCTACTTAATAGTGTGATAGCGGCATTGTAGGCTGCTCTCCCAGGTTCAGGAAACAGTCCTTAGTAAAATAGGCTGCACACACTTAAATATTTGTGTTGCACTTTTCTGGAACAGTGTTGTAAAAATAACTTAACCACTGATTTCTAGTTGTGTGCTCATTTGAAAGGCCAAACAAAGTACTTTTGCTTTCGCAAGGAAACACACAGCATCTCCACAACATGATGGCTGCAACAATATTACAGAATAAAAGTTGCGTCTTCTTTCTTTGCATATGGGTAGTGTTATGCAAGTCTTCCCACACAGTTATGTAGATTTGTGGGGGCGTGTTTGAATGAGCCATTTTAGGAAGACGTGGCTGAGACTTAACTATTATAAAGAATCTTTGGGTTTATTATTAATATTATATTATTTATTATACTTATTACATGCACATACACTTTGAAATGCTCCAAAGACAAAGGAAAACATGAAATCGCATCATATGACCCCTTTAATGACAAACTTTTCATTTGTGGATAAACTATACCTTTAGTTTCACTGTGTCAAAATATGTGATTCCGAACACCGTGGTGTCAAACTCAGTTCCTGGAGGGCCGCAGCCCTGCAGAGTTTTGTTCCAACCATGCTCCAACACACATACTATGCAGTTTTCAATTAAGCTTGAAGGACTTGATTAGTTGGATCAGGTGTGTTTAATTAGGGTTGCATCTAAACTCTGCAAGGCTGCGGCCCTCGAGGACCGGAGTTTGACACCCCTGCCGTACACAGTGTGACCCTGCATCATCACCATTTCTTCCACGAGGGACGATGACTGTGTTTGTTGCCGATGATGTCACCGGGGCGACATATGGCTTGTGCTGTAATAGTCCCTAAATTCGGGGAAATCGTCTCTCCAGGTGACATGTGTATTTGATTTATTCCTACCTGTCAAGTGAAATAATCTCTGTCTGCGCTGATGGAGCGTCATCCTGCTGTAGCCGGTTTAGGGAGCCTGAAATGTTGGATTTTACGTGGTAATTACCGGAGCCAGAGCATAATGACATGATGGAGAGGACACTGTTGCCGTGAGATAGCAAAGTGATGGGCCGCTTTCACCTGGAAACTCATTTAAACTGTTTCATTTCTTTTATCCCCCTTTTTTAAGTATCTACCATGCATTAGCGAGGGTCAACATCCTCTGCGGTGAACATATGCGCTGAATAGCTGGTTGTGGTTTATGCTCATTGTAAAAAGCGGATGTGGTCACATAATGGTTTGCCTGAAAGGATTTGTTAAAGGGATAATTCTTCCAATATTAAAAATTGACAAAAAAGATATTTTGAAGAATGTTGAAGAAAAAAAAAGCACAAAATAATTTCTTTTGTGTTCCAAAGAAGAGCAAAAGTCATACAGGTTTTGAATGATATGAGAGTGAGTAAATGGTTTCTGGTTAACCTACCCCTTTAAACACAAACTTGTCAGCTTAAGGGATGTCTGTTAGACCGGCACCGGCAGCCGTGTATTTCCCGGTGACAGGTGTTGTTTCTGACAAAGGGGCAGTTAGGTCTAGTTTCGTGGGAAGTTAGCTAGTGGCTCTGCCCTTGGCCACCTGTTGGTGGGTTTTGACCTGCTGTGGCAGCTGTGTGTTTATACACCTATATGCTGATGAGACATTGACAAGATATGTCATGGTTTGTTGACCTGAAACAACCGCGCAGACTACGCCATAGTAAGCTGAAAACACACTAAAATTGATATCTTAAGCTTAATTGCTGTCTCCGGTAACTTTTTGTGTCAAATCAAAGTTATGCCAAAGAGACAACTTGCAGTGAAAATGCTGATGCCATTTTTTTGACAACTTTTAACTTTAATGACTGATGAAGAAACTAAAATGTAAAACATTAAATTAAAATCGAGTATGACAAGTAAGCTCCAGCAGTGATTGTAACCTATTTGTGACTTAAGATATTATATAGCTGCAAGTACCATTATTACATGAGTGCCTCGTTATTTATTTGTTTAGAAATAAATATGTATTTATTCGATTATTATTTTTTAATCAACATTCAGTTAGAAAATAATTATTCATTTAATATTAATCATCATAATCACCGTTATTATTAACAGCAACGATATAATAATAATTCTTGTATTCTTCTTCTTATTTATTTATTACGATTGTTTTGTTGTTAGGTTTTATTAAAAAAAGCGTTGTGCTAGGAAAACAGCAATAGCTGTGGAGGAGGCAGGTGGTTTTTCTAAATCAAATGTTCTTCTCTAGCTTTTTTCGAAGCTTATTTGTTTGGTTCAGCGATGTGTGTCCAATGAGAGGAGCGGAGAGGAGGGACCAGGGCGGAGAGACGGAGCCCAAAAGAGAAGTTGAGAGAGGGAGAGAGAGAGAATGAGAGACGTGCTGTCAGAGTGAGAGCTGGAGGACATGCATCCATTTCTACACAACATCAGACTATCGCTACTTTCACCTATACTCATATCCAGATGCTACTTTAAAGCGCTTTTCTTCACAGGAGGCTAATAATGCTAATTAACGCAACGGGTGGATGTATTTCCTGAAATATTAAACAGCGTACTAAATCCTTTTCCCGCAATTTATTTTCCGCTTTTATTTCGATCCTTGCTCAGGTGTTAAACGCAACAGCTTTCGTCGGTAGGAGTCTCATTTTAAGAAACAGCGGTTTGTACTTCTGTCATTACAAAAAAAAAAAAATCAATCTGGAATCACTGCTTGACAACGGGGCGAAGAAGAAATGATGGCATGACAACATGAAAAAGAAAAAGTGTGGATGAATATTCTTGCACTGCTTTTGAAATCACCATATGAAGGTGGAGATAGACTGACAGGAGAGAGGTAAGTGACATAAGAGAAATATGTTTAATGGAATCAAAATGCAGAAAAACTATGCAATTATTTATACATGATTCTAAATGTACTGAATGATTAAGATGATGCTTTCTAGTGTGTATTTTAGATGCAACACAAATGCCCATATAATGCAGAGCAGTGATGGTAATGTGATGAGCCTTGCATTTGTCACAGGTCAGTCCAGAGGCCACGATTTGACCATTTTATAAGTTTCTTAAAAAATACAAAGATTTTCGCTTGCATTTATGTGACAGATATTGCTGGAAGGAGCGAGAGGAGAGGAGGGGGTGTCAGAGAGAGGGAGGAAGAGAGAAAGCGATAGAGAGAGAGAGCTCAGAGCGATCAGTAGATGTGGATGGGTTCATAGGTTCATCAGTTTTCTCGTTTTCCACTCGCAAATATCTCCTCAAGCACAACAACTCGGTGTCACCCAACACTTTGGTTTATTAATACAAGGGGAGTCCCCCGTTTAATCCATCCTCCTTTTCACCTGCTAATTTTATTCGGTTATAAATAACATAACAATCCGTTCTTCTCTCTCTTGCTTTCTCTCCCTCCAACTAAACTCCAGAGTTGAGGAGCAGAGCACAAACAAACCTGCTGGAGCCTGGTTGCCATGGATCCCCCTCCCTCTCTGAGTCTGGCCCTTCTCAGCGGGAGCGAAGACGAAGAGCAACGTCTGCCCCTCCCTCTCGGTGGTCTCTCCCATGCCTCCCTTTCAGGCAACTACCCTGGGACCAACCACTCGAATCACACGGGAGGCAACAGCAGCCTGGAGCGTCTCAATGGCACTCCGTCGCCCACCACGCCGAACCTTCCCCCGGCATCGCTGCCCAAGTTGCCCCTGTCCACGACGCCGCAGCTGTCCACGCCAATCCCCAACGCGCTCCACCCCACCAGCACACCGCTCTCCTCCTGCCTGGGCAGCCAACATAGCCTGAGTGGGGAGACGTCGCCCGTCTACAACGCGCTGTTCTACTCCTCTCATTCGCCTTCCACCGAGCGCGAACGGGAGAGGGAGCGCGAGAGGGGATGTAAGCACCGGCAGGCCAGTCCCCTGGTGCACAGGCGGGACAGTAACCCCTTTACCGAGATTGCCATGAGCTCGTGCAAGTACAGTGGCGGCGTGATGAAGCCGCTCAGCCGCCTCAGCGCCTCCCGCCGGAACCTCATCGAGTCCGACAGCGGAAGTGACACCAAAGAGGGCGGGGCGAGCGCGAGCCAGGCGACCGCAGCCTCCTCTCAACACAGTCAGTCCCAATCCCAGAACCCCCCAGAGATCGTTATCTCCTCGAAAGAGGATCCGCCTTACGGACACGCTTACGAACTCGAGGCCTCTGCCAATCAAATGTCCATCTACCACCAGAACCACGCCCTCTCTGAGAGCAGGGGTGTGCTGGGGGGCGTGGCAGGGGGCGGGACTAATGGACGGAGGGGTGGTGCTGTCGTGGGAGGGCCGGGGAGGACCGCTTCCAAGGCCCCTAAACGTAAGAATCAGAACATTGGCTACAAACTAGGCCACAGGAGGGCGCTGTTCGAAAAGAGGAAGAGACTTAGTGACTATGCGCTCATATTCGGCATGTTTGGCATTGTTGTCATGGTGATTGAGACCGAGCTGTCCTGGGGTGTCTACAGTAAGGTGAGGACTTTGCGTACTGGGGACTGGGGTGAATAGGCATGCATGAGGACACATCCTGCTGGTCCTGCTCTGTGTGTGAATGAGAGTATGTGTGTGCTTCCCAAAAAAACTTGGATACAGCCATACGCAATGTAGCGCAGCCTGTAAAGTAAAGCAGTACAACCGAGATGACATTCAAAAAACAACACCAGACAAAAATCACTTAAAGAGGAAATTCTGTCATCGTTTACTCACCCTCTTGTTGTTACATTTTTGTCCATACATTGAAAGTCCACACAGCTAAAACTTGCATGTATCATGTAAACGTAATTCCGGTGAATTCAGTAGTTTAATTCAAGCTTTCTGATGACACATGATTGCTTCATATGATAAACAGATTTAATTTAGGCTTTTATTCATACATGAATATTGATCTACCCACATACATTGAGCATGGCAGCTCAAAGCGCATTAGAAATGACATTATATAAATCACACTACCTGGAGGGGTCGCCTCTCATATCGACAAATCACGTGCAATGCAAGCGGAGTTGGTCTGCGTTAGGATTAGTGGTGTGGGATAGATGCGTATCATATGCACTCGAAAACTGTGTATTATATGCACGTCAAATACAATTTCAGCGTATGAATAGATCAATTTGGAGTAGAGTAACAGTTACATCACTTGCAGCTGTGTGCGCATAGTGGTTGCAAAAAAACAGTGGTAACAAGTAAATGGGTAAAATCCATGGAATAAGAGAAAATACAATTTTTGTGCCTTTTGATGTCAAAATTGGCATGCAGATAATTTATATAGAATACTGTCGTCAAAGCTGTCATTTGAAGCTAAACGCATATGTTTAAACGTACATGCTGTGAATGAAAACTACTATGATTACTCTACTTTTAGAGCATACATTTGATTTAAACAATATAATATTCACATATGCTGTTTATAGGGAACGTATTGTATTAGCCCTACAGTTACAGCGTGAAATATTACTTAAACCTATTACTATTAACATTTTTACATAACATTTATTTATTTTATCTTACAATTCTGACTTTTTTCCTTGCAAATGTGAGGTTATATCTCCTAATTCGGACTTTATAACTCGATTTAACTCAAAAATAGTGAGTTTGTCAATTCTGAGGGGAAAAAAGCCAGAAGTGTGGGATATAAACTCCTATTCTGAGCCGAGGAGAAAAGAGAGAATGACGATTTGTTTTTTCTTATTGGAATTGTGAGATATAATCTCGGAATTGCAAGAATAAAGTTAGAATTTTATTCCAAGGCTCTATAGAATGCCACTTGAAAACCGTAATTTTCTGTCACCAGATAAGCTCCGCCCACAAAAAAGGTCATCCCTGTTTCAGATCTGTAAGACTATCGCTAATGTCAATTTCGTTGAATAACAGTGCTTATTGCTGGGTGACAAGCTCATGTAATATGCGGAGAACATTCTGAAAATGGCATCTAATCAATATAATAATGTGTAATTCTCTAGCCGTAAAGGCTATCTCTCCGGGGTTTTCTGCAACCATGATGCGCGCGCATCCCGAATGTTTACAAACTTATAAATGATCTATAAAATGCCAAATAGAAAATCGTGCTATTGATATGCATTTTCATGAGACTGGGCTCTCGAATCTGTACGATATAACGAAAACAATACCTTAAAAATGAAAAGAAGCAGGTTTTTGAGATCACAAAATGTTAAACCGCTAAACTCTTGGAAAGTCCAAGGATCCAGTAAGTGGAAGCATTCAGTAATAATGCAGAGAATAGTAACTTACATCCAGATGCCGGTAAATTATTCTTTTCATCGTGTATTTGGCTTAAAAGAAGGAGTGTTTTATAATGAATGCTGATTAAAGGTGTTTTATGCGGTGGGTCAGATAGAGATTCTGAGATGGATCCATATAGTAGAACAGACAGTACTGTACTGGAGTACCGGCACTTATTTTTTTCCAATTCAAGCACTGCTTATAACAACTGCTTAGTTTGTAAGTGTAAAGATGCAGTCACATTTACCATTGTTAAGGGAATTTTCACAGATGAAATCCAGTCTTTTTAGGGCCCTATAAAATCCATTTTATTTTTTTTCCAAATTCCGTTTTTTTCCATTTGATACTTTTTCTGATTTCCGTTTTTTTTTCCATGTTAATTTTTCTAGACTCTGTTTTTATGGTTAAATTAATTATTATTAATCAAAAAGCATGTCTGACTAATTGACATTGTATGAAATATGTTTAATGCAGTTTTATTTTTGCCAAATTCAGTACCAAATTCTGGATTCCTTTTTAATAGTTTAATTAAATTTTAAGGATTGAAAACAACACTAATTTATTGATTTTATTAAAGAAAATACTTTGTATGGTATATAACAATAGTTTTTCTCAAAAGAAATGGTAAAATGCTCATGAAGTGACTCTCAACAGTTCATGTTTTCATATATTGATGCGACAGAGGTTAAAAATTAAACAAATATGCGCAATTCATTCACACAGACATGCAGAAAATGCAGGATTCATATTTAAATACTATTTTTGCAGCTTAACGTTCAAAGACACTAGTCAGTATTGTGTTTTGATTTAAGTGTTCTGACCTACTTTCGATGTATTCATCCAAAATTTTCTGTGAAAATCTGCGTTATACAGTAAATTCCATTTTTGTGACCGGATTTGACAATTGCATCTGTGTTTTCACACATTCAGGAATTTCATGTGAGGGTGAAAGATTTTCCCACACAAATTTCCCCTGCAATTTTTCGAATATGACCACACCTCTAGATAATATAGTGTCATTGTTTCTGTTTAGTGTATATATATTTTTTTTTTTTTTTTGGTGAACCAAGCACATTTGCAAGTGTGTTTCACACCCAGTAATCATTTTATGGAAAACAGCAGCTTTGACCTTTATTATAGTAACTGCTTATGCGTTCTACTGGAAAAAGTCACAGGTTTCAAGCGAGGTGAGGGTGGATGGATGATGACAGAAATTTCCGTTTAAAGCAAATGATCTGCGAAAAGTGTGACTCATTTGGAGTGACCAAATTTAGACGTGCTATGCGAATGCGTGATTTTTGCCACAAACACCAACAATAATCAAGCAACTTAATCATCAGAGATATAAATAAATGTTTTTTGGAAGTTGCATTCATAAGCTGTCTTGCTTTGAATGGGCACAAAGTGTCTGATCACAGGAACTTCTGTTCTTTAGAGGGTGTAAAGCTATATCATGTTACACAAAATCAGCACTCAAAACAAACATCCATGGAGAATTGGTATGGCATTTGTCACCTTTTTGGAACAGGGGAGTGTAATGATGCACCTGTGTATCTGGCGTGAGCGTGAATGTTTTAAATAGTTGTCTATCTTAGTAAACATACACATGTGAATAATGCTGCTTCTGTCAGAGGATCAGATGTCTGTAGGCTCAGAAAGAATTTTGGACAGCTGTCTGGGAGATTTCTTAAATGGGGAAGAGATCAGTAATATTTGTGCGATTTAAGAAAAGTTTGGAAACATGGATCCAAAACAAGTGCCCATAGGGACATTTTGAATAATCCCTCACTTTGAAAAACAAGCTATATACATATATATATATATATATATATATATGTATATATATATATGTACGGCACCCCACGCTTAACGTGGATGAAAAAATGGATATTCTGACCATGAATTAAGAAATTGCTCCCATGACTTATTCATTTGTGGCTACGTTCATTCCCTCATTTTAATTCAGTCATCGCCATGTTCTAAGTTGTTAACATGTTCCTCGTTTTATTTCACACATTATGCTCATTTGTTCCATCATTTCCACTATTGAACTACAATGAGGCACAAATTACTAAGATGTGGGAACAAATTCTTCATTTATGGCCACAATTGCGTATGCAGGGTTCCATATTTATGGTATGGCTCTTACAATGAAAGTCAGTGCATCCAGAATAAATGTTAAAATACACACTGTTCCAGAGTAATGAACATTTATACGTGACAGTAATGTGAAAGAATCACTTCACATGCTTATCTGTGCAGTAACGTCTGATCATTCAACTCCTGTTATGATCACGTAAAGCCATTAAATAATGTAATTTTCACATGGTACATGCAGGGCTAGCAGAATTGGACTGTTTACACTGAAAAAAAATTACATCTGTAACACATAAACAAAAGGTTCACCCTTCTAAAACAGTGTTAGGGTGCAAAAATGATGATTTAGATAACATTAAGTTTACATGCCAAAACACTTTTGTACAGAATAAATAGTATAATTGGTTTAACCAAAATTTGAGCTGCACAGTTTTGCTTTTAAACCCACCACACTCTTTAGACTTCCATTGTAAGTTTTTTAATGTAAGCAAACTGACAGATGAGTCTTTTTTTTTTTTTTGTGAAAGCATGTTGGCGATAGAGAATAGTAAACATAAACTATTTGTTTAAAGGGATAGTTCATCCAAAAAAGAACATTTTGTCATTAATTACTCACCCTCATGTCGTTCCAAACCTGTAAGACTTTCGATCATCTTCAGAACACAAATTAAGATATTTTTGATTAAATCTGAGAGCTTTCTGACCCTGCATCGACAGCAATGCAACTACCACGTTCAAGGCCTAGAACGGTAGTAAGGACATTGTTAAAATAGTTATAGAAATAGTTATAAAATAGTTCTTTTTGTTTTTATGTGGAACAAAAGTACTCACGTTGCTTCATAAAATTACGGTTGAACCACTGATGTCACATGGACTATTTTGTCGATGTTCTTGGTATCTTTTGACCGTTGTAGGACCCTTCTATGGAGGGTCGGAAAGCTCTCAGATTTCATCTGAAATATCTTAATTTGTGTTCCAAAGATAAAAGAGTGTCCTACAGGTTTGGAATGACATGAGAGTGAGTAATTAATGACAAAATTCGAATTTTTGCCCGAACTATCCTTTTAATACTGAATGTGGTGTAGTTTAAGTAATGTGGTGTGAGTGTGTATGTGTTTCGTTTTACTAATAGAGATTTATAAATTTTGGAGGAACATACAGTACACTCTCTTTATTTATGCATGACAAACCTCCGTTTTGCTCTGCATAAGTTTTGAACTCATGGGAGGCGAGAACACACATCCTCGCAGTCGACTCTTGAGCTTAAAATCAAGTGTTGCTTGATTGATGATCAAAATAGATGTAACTGCCATTACAGCCTACATAGTGTTACTCAAAAAGTGGCTTTTACCTCAGCTGAATTACAGACTAGTAACATTTTATATAAAGCCGAAGTCTCAAAATCAGTGTGAGGCTAAAGTTAGGTAAGAGAATGATTCTTGTGTTGTTACGTTAGAAGGATTGAATGTAACTGACACATCGTGTCAAGGTGAAATATTTTCCACTGTAATAGTCACAGCCTCAGATTGAAGGCTGAATGTATGTGTGTGAGTAAGAAAGGGACAGACAAAGCTGAGCTCATTGTCTACTTATGTAGCTTTGGTGTCAGTTGCCTAATTTTTGTTGGTGGCGGGAAGCTTGTGTACTGTAAGCTTATATAATTATCATGGAACCTTATAAGTGACTGATTTGCGACTTTATGGACTGGATTCACAAACAGGGTTTACACTAAGCCAGGATTAGGCCATAGTTCAATTAGGACATTTAAGTAGTTTTTATAAATGTGACTTGGAAAAAAAACATTACTGGTGTGCATCTAAAGACAAAACAAAGGCACTGATATATTTTAAGATCAGTCAGTGCAAGGTTCTTTCAGTTGAAACAGCTCAGACTTACATTTTAATCTAGAACTACACTTAAAGGAGAACTCCCCTTCCAGAACAACAATTCACAAATAATTTACTCACCCCCTTGTCATCCAAGATGTTCATGTCTTTCTGTTATCAGTCGTGAAGAAATTATGGTTTTTGAGGAAAGCATTTCAGGGTTTTTCTTCATATAATGGACTTCAATTGTGCCCCCGATTTTGAACTTCCAAAATGTAGTTTAAATGCAGCTTCAAAGGGCTCTAAACGATCCCAGACGAGAAAAAAAGGGTCTTATCTAGCAAAACGATTGGTCATTTTTTTCAGAATATAAAAATTTGTATACTTTTTAAGCACAAAAGCTTGTGTAGCACAGGCTCTGTGATGCGCGTTCACGACACTACGTACTATTAAATAACGTCAAAAGGTCACGCGGAACGTAGGCGGAACCACAGACCCAGTGTTTACAAAGCAAACGCGCAAAGATTAAGAAAGTGCAAGTAAGTCAAACGTTGTTTACAAACAAAAAGGTACAACGATATCGGACGATTCTGAAGTTGTAGGAGAAAGTAACATGGATTTTCGACATACTCTACCTTTTTGAGCCGGAGTACACAAACGATGAACTTGTGGTGATTCGAAGACGTGATTCGTAGTAGTAATGGGAAGTTCGGATCATTTTAGCGACTTGGACCTTTGAGTCTCGTTCAGCAGAATGAACAAATCTTTTTTCGAGTCTATTCGTTAATTTTCACAAAATCAGCATCACGTGACATAACCCCATAAGTTAAACGAATGACTCGAAAAACCCAAAGACTCGAAACAAGTGAACTAATTCCAGTACAGAACCTAATAGGATGTTGCGTATGCGCGAATGAACGAATCAGTCCCTGAGACGACTCGTTCTTCCCGAGTCATATTAAAAATTCGTTCAAAATGAACGAATTGTTCAAGAACGACCCATGGACGCGCATTCCCAGACCCTGTGATACACAAGCTTTTGTATTTAAAAAGTATACACATTTTTATTTTTCAAACAAAATCTGATCGTTTCACTGGATAAGACCCTTCTTCCTCGGCTGGGATCGTTTAGAGTCTTTTGAAGCTGCATTTAAACTACATTTTGGAAGTTCAAAATCGTGGGCACAATTGAAGTCCATTACGAAAAATCCTGAAATGCTTTCCTCAAAAAACATGATTTCTTTACGACTGAAGACAGAAAGACATGAACATCTTGGATGACAAGGGGGTGAGTAAATTATTTGTGAATTGTTGTTCTGGAAGTGGAGTTCTCCTTTAAGCCTTGTTTGTGAAACCAGGGATAAATGTACAGTACGCAAACTTAAATGAGAGTTTGCTGGAATACACTATGTGACTTTTAAAATCATGTAGCTTTAAAACCTCGATGGGGCAGTTCACCCAAAAATGAAAATTCTGTCATTGATTACTCACCCTCATGTAGTTTCAAACCCGTAAGACCTTAGTTCATCTTTGGAACACAAATTAAGATATTTTTGATGAAAATATCACTTCATAGACAGCAACGCAACTACCACATTCAAGGCCCAGAAAAGTAGTAATGACATGGGTAAAATAGTCCATGTGACGTCAGTGGTTCAATCTTAATTTTATGAAGCCACCAGAAAAGTTTTTGTGCGCAAAGAAAACAAAATAATGACTTTATTCAACAATTTCTTCTTTTCCATGTCAGTCTTCAGCATTGCATTCACGAGAGTACCAATTTATATGTGATTTGGGCCGCTATACATAGGTACTCTCAATTGATCTCAGTAGAGTTTGAACAAAGACAGTTCACTCTCACTCGCTGATTGGTAAAGTCATTGCGTCACTGCAGCGGCCGTTGAAGCGCCCTGAAAGGTATTAAGAACAATGTTAAAATAGTCCATGTGACATCAGTGGTTCAGTCTTAATTTTATGAAGCCACAAGAATATGTTTTATGCGCAAAGAAAACAAAAATAACGGCTTTATTCAACAATGTCTTCTTTTCCATACCAGTCTTTGGCAGAGTACCAATTTATATGTGATTTGGGCCGCTATACATAGGCAATCTCAATTGATTTCAATAGAATTTGACATTAGCATATTGCTAAGCCAACAGCTGGGTACTCTAATATGCTTAAAACACAAAGAACACAAATATTAGTTAATATTATATAAGATTTGGGGTTATACATAGGTTATTATTCAGATGATGTAAAATGGCTGCACTTGGTGAGCTACTGGCACTACCTGTTGCTATTTTTACCACAACACAACTCTGAATAAGCAACCCGGAAAATAAAATACTGATACGATGCCACATCATGCGGCATTTGGTTGTAATTGTCAGTCGAAGGGCACAAACAGAAGTTATGTAAGTCTTCACTGCTTTCCTAGTGAGAAGAAGAGGAGAAAAGAATGGGAAGATGCCTGTGAATAAATCTTTATTAAGATCTGCATCTTTGTTCTCTCCACTTTAGCCCTGATGCCTTTGAGGCTTTTAGTAGACCACAGCTACTGAAAGAGCTTACAAATGGCAGAGACAGGAAACGCTAGATGCCATCCTGGCAGGATGTAAACATGCCGACGCTTGTCATGACACCGTAGCCACTGAAGGAGTTTCTCAGCAGGGATTTCACTCGATATCCAGTGGCGTTTAGAGTTCTTAAGCATTTGCTTTAAGCCTATGCTTATATCCATCGCCACCTTGTAAGCACTTTCAGTAGCTGTGCTCATCGTATCAGTATTTTATTTTAAAAGTTGTGTATTTCTAGATCTGTTGTTGTAAAAATAGCTCACAGAGTGCAACCATTTACATCATTGAAATACTGGCGCCCCCCATAGTCCAAAATATGTAAACAACGTGAATTTTTTTTTAAATAATGTAAATCTTTAATGGGTTTTCCACTACATATTTCAGTAAGAGACATAATTTATATTTTATTAAGCCATACAGGTCTAAACACCCAGGGATCCCTTTAAAACCGTACTGGTTTTACTGTTCATTTTGATTGCTGAACGAATGTTTATCATAAAGCCCCTGACATACTTATAGAAAAGTCTATAATATACTTTGATTAAAAATTCTCAGTGGTTGTGTAAAACAACACCCTTTTTACCTTGCCGAAATCAGCTCTGCAAAAATCATCTCATACTGGTCGAGGCTGCTTTAATGCAAATGAGCTCTGCTTGCCCCGCCCCTCTCGTCTCTCTGTGGAGTGACGAGCCTGTTTACTTTAGCCGCGTTTAGCCGCTAAACTTGCTAACTAGCACATTATTAGGAAAGGCGATCGCAAAGATTCATAAAAAACCCTTATTCTCACTTCTGCTGTAAGTGAAGCTGGATCACGAATGATTCGCGCGAACATAGATGGATATATGTAGATTGAGAGGCGCATTCCCTTCACAAACAAATGTAATCTACTGCATAATACTAGCTGCTCAGATGTCGGGAGTAAATGACGACTATTATGTTCATTATTACATCCAGCAGCACAACCTGCTTCTGCATCGAAACAAAAAGGGCGGACTGTTACAACTGATCTGAGGTAAAACGCTCATGTCAATCAGCTATCGTGGGAGCGGCCTCTGTTCGGTGTGACGGCACACCGACAGGCATCTGAGAACGGCTTGATTTGAAAAAGGGGATATTATTTTTACAGATGAATTAAAAACCACTGCATGGATTTTTATCATTATAGGGTAGATTTGTACATATACTGCCAACACACATTAATGTTCAAACAACATGAAAAAGTGAACTTAGCATCCGATGACCCCTTTAAAAGGAATGCAGTAAATGAAATGCCAAAACAACATAGAATAATAAACCTTTGTTTTTATCAAAATTAAATCACTACACCACATAAAATAAAAAAGGTTTAGTACCCGTCTCACACCTAGATACACTTCATAACTGCATCGTTGTTGTGTCTGGGGATACGTGCGAGCGGCGTGACACATATTTACGTTATCTACAGTCCACCTCCAGCAGCACGGGGGTGTTGGAATGTTTGAAAACAGTATACCAGTGCTCAGCCTTTTCAAACGTAGTTTTGCCCCCAAAAGAAGAACGAAAATGAACTTCGTCTGAAGTATATCGAGGCCTTAAGAGTTCTTTTGCATCATCCTCCATCTTGGAATCATTTTTTTGGTGGAGATCACCATGGTGAATTCTGTGATTGCATTTCCATTGAAAGCTGCTTTGATAATTGTCTAAAAAGAGGTATCTTAGAAGGCAGAATAACTATGCTGCAAATTTCTCATGAAAAAGCCTTCACGTTGCTTAAAATGCTCAGTGGGTTTTGCAACAGTGCAGCCGTCTGAAGCGTGTGTCTGTGCGCGAGTGGGTCTGTGCGAGCGTTATGAGGTGTTCTCTTGCATCTGGCACTGTTCTGAATGGATCTGTCTCAGGATGTAGTCTGGAAATCACTTCTACGTGTGGTCATGGTCCTTGTTCTGCAGGTGCTTCTGATATGGCAGACGTATAGGAAATTTGTTCTGTCTCAGTGTCTCTCTTCCGCTGCCTGTCTTCCCTGTGGCTTTCTTTTTCTGTCTCTATTTCTCTTTATTTCTCTTTTTCTCTCTGTCTCACCCACTCATTTTTTTCCTCCTCCTTTCTTGTTCGTTCACTCTCACTTGTACTTGTACTGTTTTTCCTTTTCCTCTCTCTGACGATTCCTTTCCTCTTCTCTCCTGGTAATTATTCTTGGTCTGAATATCTTTCTCTTTCTTTCTCGTACTCACTATCCTTAGTGCTTTCTCTCTCCCCAGATCTCTCTCTCTCTCTCTTTCTCTCTGTTATTGTAGTGGGCGGTGAACGGGGGAGTGTTATTGGAGAGGGAGAGAAAAGCGAGTGAGTGTTAGGAGAGATGAAATGAAAGGCTGTAATAAAATCTCTTTATTTGAGATGGAAAACAGGTGAGTGAGTCAAGTTTGCACATGAATAATGGCCATGCTGATTGTATACCATTATAGCCATTATAAAACAGCACAATAGAAGCCTGTTAGTGCTGCATCGCCCCTCAGAGCAATTAAAGAGCTTTTCTCTCAGTGCATTACCGCTGAAGGTCCCAGAGACATGCGAGATACTGATGCTCTTCCACATCCTCCAAACTGCTTCGATTTGACGTGGCTCATCTAATGGGGAATTACCTCTCCTCAAACCCCCTGGATAGTGAATGGTAACTCCCACATGAAACAAGTTTATGTGAATGGACGATGGAGCATCTAAAGTGATTTCAGAGGAAATGAGTAAGGAAAGTGACTACTCAGATGCTGGCGAACGCTCACATTTCTGAGTGACCGGCTGTATCGATTATTGATAATCACCTTTGCACACCATCAAGCACCTATTGATGGCTTTACTGCGCTGCTTGAGCTGTGTGTGTGTGTGTGTGTGCGTGTGACAGCTGCTTTTGAAAGGATGAAACCGGGAGAAAATTCCCAATGAGGCATCATTATGTCCAAAACATTTTCCTAACCTCTTAAAGCTTTCCTTTCGTTTGAAACGGCAGTCTTGTGTGAAGCAAATATGCTGGAAAATGCTTTGTATGTTTGAGTCTATCTTAGTCTTTTACTAAAGGGCTGTTGAATGCTTGATTCTGATTGGCTGACGAACGTTCTAACACTGTCCTAACCAGATGTGATGCCACGAAATGTGATAAGGTATCGCAAAGGCGTTTTTTCCAAGTTAATCAGTGTTTTTGTCCTAACCAGCTGCGATAGCTGATTCTGTTTTGGACACTGTTTATATTTTTGTGACGTTGCAGCTGGAACAACAGTATACAGACTACTGCAATGATAAGCTCAGGTACTGATCATTTTACAGAGGACTCCTTCTCTAATCTTGCCATTTATCTTCGTTGGCTTCTAATCTTCTTTATTTGGACCAACAAGCATTTCCGAACCACAACCTGTAAATACGATTGATTCGTTATGTGTACGTTTTCAATTGAGTGCTTAAAGTATCAAGATTTTTATGCTAATATGTGATGTATACCTAGTGCAGCTTTAGGTTTCCGCGTAAACCACGATATTACTGTCTTACTAAAATACTTCTGATAATTCACTGTGAACTCGGTATTTCCTAAGTATGTGTAGATTAATGTAGACTGTCGTTCTAATAACTTAGTGTAATAATAAAGAATGTAGACATATTTTGTTTACAAACTGTATTGTTCCATCAGTTAGTCATCGTAGCACTCGGTTAACGTATCAATCATTATTGTTTTGTTAAGTGTTTACAGTTTAATAGCTAAACTTTAGCTGTGGGTACGATTCGCATGCATAGGTGTTAAACAAAATGTTTTTATGTCCTTATTTTTAGAACAGATTGGAGCACTTTATTATTGTTTTATGTAAAGGTACATGCTTTGTGAATGGTAGCCAGGGTTTCCAAGTTTTCACAACAAAACTCGCCCAATTGCTACTTAAAGCTAGCCCTAAATTAGCCCAGTCACATTTCAAGGGGGGTCCCCCATGAAAAATTGCATTCCAGGGTGTAAAATACATTTTTTTTGTCAGGGTTCCCCTTAGTAAATTTACATTTCAGGGGTAAATATGATGTTACAGGCGTTGCTTCAACCCGCAGACATCAAAAACAACCGCGGACATGGCAACACAGATAGTAGCGCTTGCTAACTAGTTCCAGTACTCCTCTCTGTGCCAATTACAACAGGCTTGGCCAGCTGACCAATCAGAACAGAGTAGACTTATGGAAGGGAGGAATTTACAGACCTTATGCTCAGAAGTGATCGAACAAATCTTTTCAAAATCATTGAGTATGTGTAAACATATATTCTGAGAAAATTACAATGTTTTCTGACTTTAAATGCATTTAAACCTTTCGTAGGGTACTCCAACACAATATTAGGATACTTTAAAATACCATTTGACCTGCTCTTTAAACCAAATGCTGTACCATCAAAGAGTCTAACCATCCCCAGATATCGAGTAAAATCCATGCTGAGAAACTCCTTCAGTGGCTGCGCCGTCATGACAAGCGTCGATATGTTTGCATCCTGCCAGGATGGCATCTAGCTTTTCCTGTCTATTCCATTTGTAAGCTCTTTCAGTAGCTGTGGTCTACTAAAAGCCAAAAAGGCATCAGGGTTAAAGTGAAGAGAACAAAGATGTGGGTGAGGCATCTTCCCATTCGTTTCTCCTCTTCTTAATTAGTAAGAAAGCAGTGAAGACTTACATCACTTCTCTTGTTGCCCTTCAACTGAAAATTACAACAAAAAGCTATATTTTATATTCTGAGTTGTATTGCAGTAAAAATAGCAATGGGTAGTGCCAGTAGCTCACAGAGTGCAACCATTTTACATCATCGAAGTAATGGTGCCCCCCCATAGTCCAAAATATGTATAAAACAATGTGGATTTTTTAAAAAACGTAAATCTTTTATGGGTTTTCAACTACATATTTCAATAAGAGACATCAATTATGTTATATTAAGCCATACAAATCTTAATACCTTTGTTCCATAACAAAGATTGTATCAGTCACTTTGTGTGTATTTTAATCATTTTAAAACGGTTTCACATTTATGAATTAGATTATGTAGTTATCTAATTTGTTGCAAATGCATTGCGTTTGGGAAAAGAGCCTGCCCATGTGCTCTTCTGATTGGCTCTGATTTTTGATTCATTTTGTCATGTGTTGCGTCTGGTGTGGACAAACAAATCGCTTGTCGCTGGAATCTTATCGCACTGCGTCTGGTTAGGACATGACGTAAGATGTGCAATTATTTTTCATGAAACGCACAGCTAAAGTAGTTACTTCCATATAGTTCTTGACTGTATTACAGTTCGATATCACTTCACCAAATTATTCCAGCTATTTCAAGGTCCTTCTCTCACTTTCTCCAATAACTGCATTAGTCTACATATCAATGTCTCAAGCCTCTCTTACTAGTTCTAAAATTATGTTTTGGAAATGGCAACAGAGGTTTGGGATAAGATTAGCCCTACACTCAAGAGCTATTTAAGGACAAAAACCTGACAAATGTCTTGAAATATAACATTGAAATATGTCTTGAGCTGTTAGTATAAGCGGAATAATTGACTTCAAACCGAATTATTACAAAAAGAATGCACACCCGCTTCACCTCATGGCTGCGTAGCCACTCCGGTCGTGTATTATTGTTCTATAATACATAATATAATGGCTCGTCGTCAGTTTTCCTTACATATATCATTTATATGACTGTGTGAATGTACTGATGTTAATCATTGTGTGCATAGATGTTTGTATGTGTGAAGATTTGTGTGCTTTACATGCTCAGTTGCAAATCCTCAGGAGATGTCTAGTCTATTCACACTCCATACACATCCTACCTTCCTTAAATAGGTAAAAAGAACAGGAGAGAGAGAGAGAGCTGATAAGGACAGCATGAAAGAGTGCAGTGTGAAATCGGAGCCTTCGCGTGTTACTAGCATTGTTTGTTGTATTACATCAGATGTTTGCTCTTTCATATCAACTTTTTATTGGCTGTCTATGCTAACTAGTTCCTGACATTATATAAACTAATTTATTACAATGCATTACAATGAACTAATAAAACTGCTTCTACTTAGCATTTTTCTTATTTAATGGGATAGTTCACCCAACCATGATTTCCTCACCCTCAAGCCATCCTTATGACTTCCATATGACTTTCGTATGAATATAATATGAGTTATCTTAAAAAATGTAAAAAAGCTTTATAATGGCAGTGAACGGGTGTTGAGATTTTGAAACCCCAAAAAGTGCATCCACCCATCATAAAAAGTACTCTACACAACCCTGAGAGGTTAATAAAGGCCTACTGAAGTGAATCGATGCAATTGTGTAAGAATAATATCTATATTTAAAACGTTTAAGTTTTAAACTTAGCTTCCACTAACTGTCGTATACACGTTCATGGGAGAGTAGCATTCCAACAGATGACATAGGTAGCTCTCTTGAGAATATGCTAGTCTCACAAGAACCACGTTTTGTTTACGGCAAATTAAAACCAGTCTACTCTTATCTTACAGCTGAGGTCAAAAGTTTACATCCCTCTTTCAGAATCATTAAACATGTAAAATTATTTGATCAAAATAAGAGGGGTCATACAGAATGTATGTTATTGTTTATTTAATACTGACCTGAATAAGATATTTCACATAAAAGATGTTTAAATATAGTCCACAAGAGAAAATATTAGTTGGATTTATAATAATGACCCTGTTCAAAATTTTACATCCCCTTGATTCTTAATACTGTGTTGTTACCTGAATGATCCACAACTGCTTTTTTTCTGTTTTAGTGATAGTTGTTCATGAGTCCCTTGTTTGTCCTGAACAGAAACTGTCTGCTGTTCTTCAGAAAAATCCTTCAGGTCCCACAAATTCTTCGGTTTTCCAGCATTTTTGTGTATTTGAACCCTTTCCAACAATGACTGTATGATTTTGAGATCCATCTTTTCACACTGAGGACGACTGAGGGACTCACATGCAACTATTACAGAAGGTTCAAATGCTCACTGATGCTTCAGAAGGAAAAACTATGCATTAAGAGCCGGGGGTGAAAACATTTTGAATTTGAAGATAAATGTACAAGTTGTAAATGTAACTTATTTTGTCTTCTGGAAAACATTTAACTATCTTCTGTAGCCTCTGAAGGGCAGTACTAAATGAAAAAATATGATATTTAGGCAAAATAAAAAAAAATTTACACATCTCCATTGTGTTCAAAAGCTTTCACCCCTGGCTTTTAATGCTTGTTTTTTCCTTCTGAAGCATCAGTGAGCATTTGAACCCTTTTGTAATAGTTGCATATTAGAGTCCCTCAGTTGTCCTCAGTGTGAAAAGATGGATCTCAAAATCATACAGTCATTGTTGGAAAGGGTTCAAATACACAAAAATGCTGGAAAACCAAAGAATTTGTGGGACCTGAAGGATTTTTCTGAAGAATAGCGGCCAGTTTAACTGCTCAGGACAAACAAGGGACTCATGAACAACTATCACTATCACAGGTAAGAACACAGTAATAAGAATCAAGTGTGTGTAAACTTTTGAACCGGGACATTTTTATAAATTCAACTATTATTTTCTCTTGAGGACTGTATCTTTTATGTGAAATAGATTATTCAGGTCAGTACTAAATAAATAATAACATGCATTTTGTATGATCCCTCTTATTTTGGTAAAATAACATTTTTAATTATTCTGAAAAGGGGGTGTAAACTTTTGACCTCAACTGTATATCGTAATCCTCCAACATTTTTCTTTACAAATCTTTGTTTTGTACTTCTAATTTGTGACCGGTGTTTTTTTGGACCACCACTCTCTTGTGAACGTGCATACGACAGTTAGTGGAAGCTAGAGATTACAGTTATAAATATGGATAGGAGGCCTTCAGAAGGCCTTTATTAACACCCCGGAGCCAAGTGGAGTACTTTGTATGATGGATGGATGCACTTTTTAAGACTTCAAAATCTCACCAGCCATTCACTGCCATTTTAAAGTTTGGAAGAGCCAGGAGCCATTTAGCTCCAATTGTATTTATCTGAAAGAAGAAAATCACATACACCTATAGGATGGCTTGAGGCTGAGTAAATCGTGGGATTATTTTCATTTTTAGGTGAATTTTTCCTTTAATGCAGTCCTTTTTTATTCCTAATTATATTACTAGCATAAAAATGGATTTAAGATTGTCTTCGTATTTGGTTTTCCTTTTTTGCTTTTGAAGCTGCATAAACTCCTGATGAAAACCTAATGATCGTATTCTCCAGCATGATATGAGATGATGCGAATAGCATCTTGATTGCATTGATTTGAAACAATGCAGAATCTCAAATATGCCATTAAATCACATTTTAAAGTATTTTAAGTTTTCAACATACTTTTTTTTATTTTGAGTCAAGATATTTGAGTGCCAGTGTATAACATAAAAAGGTCATTTTAGGTCTAGATGAAACTGTTCAATGACGTGTGGAATTGCATGAAACAACATGCTTTGAATCCATCTTCCTCCAGCTCCTCAGAAGTCTGCTCGACCCTTAACAGCCCTAAATACCTGGAAAAAGCCACTGTCAAATCAATACTTAATTTTCACACCCTCCTCGCTCTGTCACACATCCCTGGGGAACATCTCAGCTTAGACTTGTTTAGTAGATGCGAGGAAGCGTGCAGATGCTTCAGTTGATCAACCTGTTGCCTCCGCACAAAGTCGTCAGGCGCTGTCCATATATCTGGGTTTTTTATGCAGGTATATGTGTGTATAGAAATACATTACCATTCAAAAATCATTTTTAACATTAATAATAATAGGAAATGTTCTTGAGCAGCAAATCAGCATATTCGAATGATTTCTAAAGGATCATGTGAGACCGAAGACTGCAGTGGTTGCTACATATTTACAATAAATAATAAAAATGATTTATATCCACATTTTATTATAGATTTTTATTCGGCTGTACTAAATATTGTCTTCATGAAAATATGGTTGCTTTAAGGGTTAGCTTTAGGTGTAGTGGTGACTGAAAATGTATTTTGCTCATTATTAAAACAATAGGAGTCAATGGAAATTCCCCACCTGTGTTTTTGTGTAATCTATCTCTAAGACACATATAAGGGGTGATCCAGTGGGCTGCGGGACCCTAATCCCACTCCTGCCACACCAACGCTTTTACGGCACCCTCACGGGAGCAATAATCATCAGTACATAGAGAAAAAGAGAGAGCGTGGAGGAGAATGAGAGGAAAGAGGAGAGATGGACAGCCTGAGGAAGGGTCAGTGAAGGAGAGAGAGGGCAATAGTGGACTGAATTAAAAGGACTCTCGAATGGCCATTAATGCTAAGCTTAATATATGTGTGTGTACTGTACAACTGTGTGCATGTAGCTAAGGCTGTGTGTTTCCATTTTTTTCCTTGGCCTCTGAGTGTGTAATTGGGTTTTCAGGGGTGTAATGGTGTATGTCAGTGTGTAATCAAGTGTGTGTGTGTGCCAGTCGGTGTAATTGGGCTTATCTGTGTGTGTTTTTCATTAAGTGAGATACATTACTGTTTTGGTAACATTTGATTTTAGTGGAGGTGTGTGCTTTTTGCAGATTTTTTCGTTTCTGGTTTAATAAAACCCATTGGTGGGTAACTTGTTGGAATATGGCAAGCTGTTTTAACATTTATTCATTTTCAGGATACATTATCGATAGTTACAATTCAGTTTCCACTACTTAAAATTATAATTCTTGATATCAGAAATTGAACAATTTACAAGTAACAATAATAATTCTTGATAATCAGAAATTAAATGTTTACTAAAATGTAAAAATATGAATTTTTGAAACAAAATGACCATTACTTACAGAAATCAAATTATTAATTTAAAAATCATTAAACACATTTTTACTAGTGAATGTCAAAGTTAGTTGTTGTTTTTTTTTAAAAATGTCATTCCTGATATTTGCATTTTAATTAGCGAAAAGTCAAATCTATGAAAGCCCATTTCCAAAACTGAATAAAAAATAAAAATGGTAACTGCGACCTTTTAATCTCCCTCAGAATTATGTGATATAAACTCACAATTACAAGTTAGAAAGTCAGAATTACAAGATGTAAACTTGCAGTTCTGATTTTTTTGTGATATAAACCTGCAGTTGTGAGTTATAAAGTCAGTATTGCATGATATAAACTCGCAATTGCAAGAATTTAGTTTTTTTTTTCAGAAATTTGATTTAAACTTGCAATTCTAATAACATATCAGTCTTGATCCCCCCTCAGAACTGAATTTTATAACTCACAATTACGAGTGGTTTTTTTTTAGTTTATTTCTCACTTGCAACTTTATATTCTGTTATTCTAACTTGATAACTTGCTGTTGTGAGTTTATATCTCACAATTCTGGCTTTTTTCTTGCAGAATTGTGAGATATAAACTTTCTTTATTTAGTGGCAGAAACTGGCTTCCATACATTTGAGCTTGACATATAGAAAAAAAAAACAGATATCTTTTAAATATCTCAGTTTCCCCCACACAGCAGTGAGACTGAATGTTCATAAAGTTACAGTTGAACCACTGATGTCACACAGACTATTTTATCAATGTTGTTACTACCTCTCTGGGCCTTGAATGTGTCAGTTGCATTGTATCTTAATTATATATATCTTAATTTGTGTTCTGATGATGTCTTATGGGTTTGGAATGACATGAGGGAGAGTAATTAATGACAGAATTTTCATTTTTGGGTGAACTGTTCCTTTAAGGAATTGATGCTACCACCAGCTAAGTAATGTAGTTTAATAGTGTTGCTACGTTTACCTACTTTAGCTAGCTGAGCTATGCTAGCTACACAGTTTTGTTTCAGTCTCAGTGTGTAATTTCAGAACTATGAATGAGCAACCACTGAGCAATTAAAGCTCCTCTAGTAAAGGCCAAACAAATCATGTTTTCATATTACCAGCTGCGAGTTGGGTGTGTGTGTTTGTGTTGATGTGTTTATCATCTTGTGTGTGTGTGTTTATAGAGGTTGATTGTGGTTTGTTTGCTGTGTATTTCTGTATGAGGTGAGTGTAGGTCTCAGGGTGAATGATAAAGTGTGGCATGTGTGTGATTGGTTTGGCCAGAGGGTTCACATCATTAGACTGCTTGACTTAGACAAAGTGCTTAGAATAAAGGGGCAAACACACAACACAGCACATACAGTGACATTAATCATCTGCAAATCTATCTTTGTTCTGGACAAAGTTCCTATAAAGGTCGGTCCACTCGGCAGCCATCTTGGTAGCAGCCACGGCAGCTATTTTCTAGGTCAGTAATAGGAATACAAGTGAATTTTCTATTTGAATGCGAAAAGATTAGAATCTTCATAACTTTTGTTATGATTTAAATAACACATTTGACATCTTGTAGTATCATAAGTGTAGCTTCTTTAGTTTAAATCTTGCTACAAATGCTATTTAGTAAGGCTAGCCCTGGTGAAAAAACCAGCATATGCTGGTTAGGTATGTTTTGATGCTGGTTTAAGCTGGTCCTTACCTGGTTTATGCTGGACCATCTTAAACCAGCATCAAAACATACCTAACCAGCATATGCTGGTTTTTTCACCAGGGAGCTAGTCCAGCTAATGCATATAAACAAACTTTCAAAAAGGCAATCACCTCTACCTGAAATACGAGACTTAAATTCCTATCCCTATGAAAATTAACCATGGTTTTATTATAGTGAAAGTGTAGTAACCATGATTTTTTTTTTTTGGCATATTACCATTTGTATAACCACAGTTTTACTACATGGTTAAAGAAGTCGTCCACTTTCAAAACAAAGATTTACATATAATGTACTCACCCCCTTGTCATCCAAGATGTTCATGTCTTTCTTCAGTCGGAAAGAAATTATGTTTTTTAAGGAAAACATCAGCATTTTTCTCCATATAATGGACTGCTATGGTGCCTCAATTTTGAACTTCCAAAATGCAGTTTAAATGCGGCTTCAAACAATCCCAAATGCGGTTGTAAATGATCCCAGCCGAGGAAAAGGGGTCTTATCTAGCGAAACGATCGGTTAATTTCATTAAAAAAATATAATTTATAAATTTTTAGAACTCAAACGCTCATTTTGTCTTGCTCTGCCTTGCTTTGTGTATTTTGGTTCAAGACAGTTAGGGTATGCCGAAAAACTCCAATCGTATTTTCTCCCTCAACTTAAAAAATCATTTCAAAATCATCCTACATCACTGCAGAAGTACCGATACAGTCTTCGCAAAGGAAACATGCAAAGAAGATCAAACACCCTTAACAAAAAAGGAAAAACAGCGATACAGGACGATTTTGAAGTTAAGGGAGAATATGAGATGGGTGAATGATGAATTTTTTGACATACCTTAACTGTCATGAACCGGAAAAAACAGTTCAGGCAGAGTAAGACAAGACGAGCGATTGACATTAAAAAGTATATAAATTGTATTATTTTTTATGAAAATAACCGATTGCTTAGATAAGACCCTTCTTTCTCGGCTGGGATCGTTTACAACCGCATTTGGGATCATTTGAAGCCGCATTTAAACTGCATTTTGGAAGTTTAAAATCGGGGCACCATATCAATCCATTATAGGAAGAAAAATGCAGAAATGTTTTCCTCAAAAAACATAATTTCTTCACGACTGAAGAAAGAAAGACACGATCATCTTGGATGACAAGGGGGTGAGTACATTATATGTGAATCTTTGTTTTGGAAGTGGACCTTTCCTTTGAACTATGGTTAGTGTAGCAAAACCATGGTTAATTTGTAGTAACCGTGGTTTTTCATTTTTATTTGTAGTAAAACCATGGTCAATTTTAAAGGTTACAGCCGCCATATTGAGAGTTAATTTTTATATGAATGGTCAGTCTCTTCCCCCTTACACTTTCTCTGGTCTTGAATGTCAGAATATTCCTGAAGGATTTTTGTGTCATGATTGTTTTTTCTTGAACTTGTGTGTGTGAACACGCCATCCTTCCTCTGGTGGTTAAGCTGTGAGTCTTGTTTGTGTGTCAGGATCTGAGAAAAAAATCTCTGGTTCTGTGTGTGTGTGCATGTTACATGTGACTTGTATTTGAGAATTTTCAAGTGAGTCACTTCACCCAACATCAGCAGTAAATGCAGAAATTGAAACAAGAGGAAGTAATTACATTAGAATCACAGATGACTGTGTGCATTTGTGGCGGTACATTCAACCGCGAATGTGTGTGTGCGTTTGTGCGCGAGCGTGTTCGTGCAACTGCGTGACAGACAGAAGGCTCGAAGATGACTGTGTATTCAGACGTCAGAGCCGATTTGTTCGGTGTTTATGAAAGGACCAGGGAGAAGTAAGGAGAGGAAACTGAATAGATAGAGGAGAAATGAAAGCAAGATGTTGATGGAGTTAATGGAGCTCAGAAAGCCTATTAGCTCTGCATGGTGTCCATCATGACCTGGATCAATAACTGCTAATCTAGCCATGAGTCTGTTCATCGTACTCTCCGTTCACACACTTGTATATAACGTGAGCTCTGATAGTCATGTCACAGACACTGAGGACTCGCTTAGTAGGATGGTAACACATAATCAAAAAAACCCAACCCAATCACACAGGAAAAGCGAGAAGGAAGGGTGGGGGAAAGTGAGAGGAGAGTGAGATTGAAATTCTGACCTTCATGACCGCATATGCATTAAATATAGTTAGCATCCTCAACAGAAAGCCTCCAGTAAAGATTGCTCTCAACTTTGTGTGATTTCTGACATGACATGTTTTAATTTCAAGGCTCACATTTTTATGTTTTTTATTTGGTGGTTCTTAGAAATTTCCTTTTAATTTCCTTTCAATATGTCACAGCAGTTGCTCATGACAAAAGGAACAGGGTCTCTCTCTCCTTCCTATTAAACATCCACTGTATCCACAAAAGTTGATAATATAATGTAATGTAATGTAATAATATAATATAATATAATATAATATATTATAATTACTTTATATTATTTTGCATTATATTATATTATAAATCATCATATAAATAATGCAGTTGAGGTCAAAAGTTTACATACACCTTGCAGAATCTGCAAAATGTTAATTATTTTACCAAAATAAGAGGGATCATACAAAATTCATGTTATTGTTTATTTGTTACTGACATGAATAACATATTTTACATAAAAGACGTTTAAATGTAGTCCACAACAGAAAATAATAGATGAATTTATAAAAATTGAACCCTGTTCAAAAGTTTAAATACACTTGATTCTTAATACTGTGTTGTTACCTGAATGATCCACAGCTGGTTTTTTTTTTAGTGATATTTGTTCATGAGTCTCTTGTTTGTCCTGAACAATTAAACTGCCCACTGTTATTCAGAAAAGTCCTTCATGTCTCACAAATTCTTTGGTTTTTCAGCATTTTTGTGTATTTGAACCCTTTCCAACAATGACTGTATGATTTTGAGATCCATCTTTTCACACTGAGGACAACTGAGGGACTCATATGCAACTATTACAGAAGCTTCAAACGCTCACTGATGCTCCAGAAGGAAACATAATGTATTAAGAGCCGGGGGGTAAAAACTTTTTGAATTTGAATATCAGGGTAAATTTTACTTATTTTGTCTTCTGGGGAGACATGTAAGTATTCTGTAGCTTCTGAAGGGTAGTACTAAATGAAAAAAAAGGTGATATTTAGACAAAATAAGAAAAATGTACACATTTTCATTCTGTTTAAAAGTTTTCACCCCCTGGCTCTTAATGCATCATTTTTCCTTCTGAAGCATCAGCGAGTGTTTGAAGCTTCTTTTAATAGTTGTATATGAGTCCCTCAGTTGTTCTCAGTGTGAAAAGATGAATCTCAAAGTCATACAGTCATTGTTGGAAAGGGTTTAAATATACGAAAATCCTGAAAAAGCAAAAAGGATTAAACTGTGGACAGTTTAACTGTTCAGGACAAACAAGGGACTTATGAACTATCACTAAACATCAGATAACAACACAGTATTAAGAATCAAGTGTATGTAAACTTTTAAACAGAGTCATTTTAATAAATTCAGCTATTATTTTCTCTTGTGGACTATATGTAGACAGTCCACAAGAGAAAATAGAATAAAATGGGGGCAGCCATTGCCTAATGGTTGGGGAGTCTGACTTGTAACTGAAAGGTTGTGGGTTCGAGTCCCAGGTCCGGCATGGATTGAAGGTGGAGGGAGTGAATAACCAGCGCTCTCTCCACCCTCAATACCATGACTGAGGTGAGTCCCTTGAGCAAGGCACCAAAACCCCCCAACTGCTCCCCGGGCACCGCAGCAATAGCAATATGGCTGCCCACTGCTCCGGGTGTGTGTTTGTTCACTGCTCACTACTGTGTGTGTGTGTGTGTGTGTGTGTGTGTGCACTTGGATGGGTTAAATGCATAGCACAAATTCCGAGTATGGGTCACCATACTTGGCCATCACGTCCTTTCCTTTCCTTTTATGTGAAATATCTTATGCAGGTCATTACTAAATAAAAATAACATTTATTTTGGTAAAATAATTAACATTTTACAGATTCTGCAAGGTGTATGTAAACTTTTGACCTCAACTGTATATATTATTTATATAATGATTTATAATTTAATAAAGTATAATATAATGTAATATAATATATTACATTATATTACACTGTAATATATTATTAATTCTATAAATATTGTAATTATAGTCATTTTTTATTGAATTGGTATACTATTTTAGTAACAAAGAAAATCACATAAATGTGTCAAATTTTGAAATGTGAAAAATGTATCAAACAAAATATTTATCAACATAAAACAGTACATTTTACTGTTTTATGTTGATAAATATTTTGTTTGATACATTGTCCTTTATTGCTCTTAAAATAACAGCCTATAATGATCATACTAAAGCATAACCTACTTTTTAGAAGTTAGTGTTGTGAATTCTTCATGCTCCATGTATATTATTTTATTTCAGAAACTGTTAAAAGCATAGTTCACCCAAAAATGAAAATTCTGTCATTAATTACTCACCCTCATGTCGTTCCAAACCCGTAAAACCTTCATCTTCAGAACACAAATTAAGATATTTTGGATGAAATCCAAGAGCTTTCTGAAAGGTAATAGGGACATCAATAAAATAATTTATGTGACATCAGTGGTTCAACCTTAATTTTATGAAGCTACATGAATACTTTTTGTGCACAAAGAAAACAAAAATAATGACTTTATTCAACAATCTCTTGTCTTCCCTGCCAGTATTCGGTGCATCACAATTAATGACAGCATTTTTCGGGCTTATTCATGATATGAGTTATGCAATCTGACTAGCTTGCACCTTAGTTCAAGCTCACCCGTGCATTTGGATTATTGTCTGTGCATATTTTTATGTTTTTCTGTGCACTAAATTTTCTGGACAGTCATAGCTTTAATAATAACAATAACCAACATGAGCAGAATCTTTAATGTTGTTTCAGGAACAACAGTGACGTTGATGAAGGAACATGTCCTGTTCAGATAAATCACATTGAGCTTATAGGCCCAATCAATCTTTCCACCCATTAGAGAAAATCATCTCTAAGACTCGTTTGGAAGCCTGACAGAGACTGAATCGCAGCAGTTGCTGTATTGATAAGCTGTTAGCCCCTGGATGGGTACAGTGTATATGTGCTCCAGTTAGGAGCCCTGTGTATTTATATATGTGTGTGTGGGTGTGTGTCAGTGTGAGCGTGAGAGACTGTTTGAGGAGCTGTGGGTCCCCCAGACACCACTGTCTGTCTGTCCGTGTAGAATAATGTTTCCAGTATGGAGCCTTAAATTAGACCCACGGGTGGCCAATCTAATAATGTGTGTGGTTCAGCTGGACATCATCGAGACTCAGGCTGGAAACAATTTAAACTTTTGCTTTTCAGTCAGGGGAGAGTTTAAGCAAGCTCACTGTGTGTGTGTGTGTGTGTGTGTGTGTTAAACAAAAATTGTGATTTGTGCAGCAGGTAGTTGTGTATTTCTAGGTGTCAAGGTGAGATCCCTGCAATCAGACGCAGGCAGGCACACATTTGAGTAAGCATGACATTGTGTGTGTATGGTGTGATTAGAAGTGATGTGCATGTAATCCATAGATTATAAAAAGACACTAAAAATGTCTTGGCAGACTATATGGCACAGATGCACATGCTGTGATTGTGCTGTCATTTCTTATTTAAAGAGATAGTTGACCTAAAAATTCGAATTCTGTCATCATTTACTCATCCTCATGTCATTCCAAAGCAGGATTATTTGTCTTCTGTGCAACACAAAAGGTGATTTTTTTTAACAATATCACATTTTTATAACATAATGATAGTAAATGAGGACTAAGGCTTCAACGAGGCCCATGAAAGAGTCTTAAAAATTGTCCATATGTTTCATGAGGTACACTAACATTCGAAGTTTGGGGTTAGTAGAATTTTTATGTTTTTGAATAACATGTTTAAAACATGTTTAATATGTTTTAATATATTTTAAAATATAATTTATTCCTGTGATGGCAAAGCTGAATTTTCAGCATCATTACTCCAGTCTTCAGTTGCACATGATGCTTTAGCAGCCCAGATAGCACACGTACGTCTGCAAGATGTCTGTTAAAGATCACTTGATCTGGAAAGCATCTGCTGTGTACAAACATCTGACAGACATCTGTAAGATGTCAGTTTTACATACATTCTAATTATAAACATCTTAAAGACATCTAATAGACGTCTTTTCGACATCTGATAGGAAACGTCCTATAGACGTATTGCAGATGAGCAAACACTCTAAAAAATACGTCTTCCAGATGTAAATGCAGACGTCTCTGTGATGTATGTGTGCTATCAAGGAGGGTGCTTAAAGTGCTTAA
Source organism: Labeo catla (assembly GCA_012976165.1). NCBI lineage: Eukaryota > Metazoa > Chordata > Actinopteri > Cypriniformes > Cyprinidae > Labeo > Labeo catla. The sequence continues at coordinate 68,699 of VONZ01000936.1, forward strand.
AGTACTTGAATTGGACTTTTTGAAATTTAAGGCCTGGAAAATCCTTTAAAATAGCAATATTCCTGAAGACGAACTTAAAAAGTGCTTGAATTATTAAAAAATAATGTATCTATGAAATAAGTGTTTAATTTTGTCAATAAGCACAAGTCTTTTCACGCAAAATTCACTTAATTCAAAAAAACAACTTTTTTTGTTTTTTTTTGGTTTCAGTTCATGTCAGAAAACAACTGAGCTAAACAAGTGTCATGCAAACATGGCTGAAGATGCAAAAAGAGGAACAGATGAACCAAATCAGTTGACTCCGACTGATTCAGACTTGTGACTTCGATCATTTATTTCAAGCGATTCACTTGCAAAAACCAGATCAAATTGAAAGAGCCATTCATTTTCGAATTTCAACTTCGCTTGTAGCGATTATAAAAAGCACGTAGTGATGGGTGAAGTGGAGCTTTTCAAAACTCTGAATCAGTTAAACCATTGCATCACAAAATGATTCACTGTTTAGAAGTGGTCCAGTCGGATCAGGTATCGTGAATTATTTGTTTCTGATTGGGACTTCAATTCGTGAATCATTTGATTTAGATTGGAATGGGTTTGTGAATCATTTTGCGAATTTAATGATTCAAATTGAATGATTCAAATCAAATGATTCACGATACGGAATTTACAGTCCCGTTCTAAATCAAATGATTCGCGATATGCAACGTAAGTCAAATGATTCGCAATCCGCTCTTCGAGTCCTGATCTGAAATTATGGCTCGTGAATCATTATTCAGATCGGGACTTTAGAGCGTGGATTCCGAATCATTATTCAGATCAGGATTTTAGAACTTAGATCCTGAATCATTTGATTTGGATCAGATCAGATCTTTGGAGCGGGTTCGTGAGTCTTTGCTTTAGATCAGAACTTCGGAGTACAGATCACGAATCACAAATCATTTGATTCAGATCGAGACTTTGTTGCGGGTTTGTGAATCGTTTGTTTCATGTCAGGATTTCAGAGCGGTTTTGTGAATCTTTTTTTGATTTTTTCTTAAACAGTAGAAAAATATCAAACTATTAAGGTAATACAAAAGAAAGAAAGTAAAAGTAAAAAGTAAAAGAAAGTACACAAATACAAATCCCTTAAGAAAATTAACCATGGATTTACTATAGTAAAAGTGCCGTATACTTTGTAATAATTTAGTAGTAATACTTCGCGTGTGTGTGTGCTTCTCTTTATTTTTTCCAATTTTATCAGTATATTTTTACTTATGTATTTCTCTATTTTGAAATTTGAAAGAGAAGACATAAGCGAGATTGAAGTCCTTAAAATTAAAAGTCCTTGAAAATCCTGTATCTGTACGAACCCTGCTTTAGAAATAATTTTAATATGCCGATTTGCTCAAAAATTTTTTCCTATTATTATCAATGTTGAAAACAAATTCTTTGATAAATAGAAAGTTCAAAAGAACAGTATTTATTTTAAATAGAATTTTTTGTAACATAAATGTCTTTACTGTCGCATTTGGTCAATTCAATACATTGTAATTCTAAATTAAAAGTGTTAATTTCTTTAAAGAAAAATACAACTTACTGACCACACACCACTGAACAGTTGTGAATATTCCAGATCTTCTGTTGCTATATAATAGTTTTGTGTGAATTTTCAGTTGTTATTCATAAGAAAAGTAACATCTGACAGACTCTGATCTGATCTCATTGCAGGAGATTTTATCACATGGTTAAAAAATGGCATCTGTTTATCACACAGATCTATCGTATGACTTCAGAAGTCATATGAATCATTTTGATGCGTCTGCTACTTTTACATCCTTTTCAAGCTTGAAATCTCCAGTCCCCATTCATTGAAATTGCACTGAAGAAAAAAAACTTGCATCAAGTCAGTCACATGAGTTTGGAACGTTCATGAGACATTCATTTTTGACTGAACTGCCTCTTTATTTTAATTGGGAAAACTGAATAAACACGACTTGCATCAGTAAGTATTTCTCTGTAAAATAATAATGGTGAGTGTGCTAATAACATTATTTGCATATGTTTTACAGAGCTCCATGTATTCACTGGCATTGAAGTGTCTTATCAGCCTTTCCACCGTCATTCTTCTTGGACTAATCATCGCTTACCATGCTCGAGAGGTGCAGGTAAACACAAATAATCATCTCACATTAGTGTCTGTTGTTAAAGGAGACATATAATGCAACAATATATATACAATATGTACTATAAGTCACAGGTGTCCCCAGAATGTGTCATGTGAAGTTTCAGCTCAAGATCATTTATTATATCATTTTGAAAATGCCTGTTTTGAGTGGAAGCAGAAACACGCTGTTTTCGTGCCTGTGTCTTTAAATGCAAATGAGCTGCTGATCCCCGCCCCCTTTTCCAGAATAGAGCTGTGTTTTTACAGCTTTGACCTCAGATACTCTGCAAAAAGCATCTGTTTGGTTTTGATTATCATGTCTATCGCACTGAAATCATGCGTTTTAAAGGCATATTAGTTTAAATTTCTGATATACAGTTTTCTGAGCGCACACATCCGAAGCACACGCACAGAAAGCAGCTGTCACACGGCATGTGAGTACTAAACTAAGCTCTCTTTCATGTCTTATTGCGCTTAAAATGTCCATTTACCATTGTTCTGCAAATTTTCAGAGATGAAATCCATTTATTGCAATAATAAGACTCAAGACAAGATTTAAACAAGCAGATTCCACAAATGGTTCAAGTTAGTCACACAAATTCGCTATCAATAGAAATGTGCTTAGTTTGTGTGAGCTGTGCTTCATACTCTACATAACTACGCTATTGACCTTTTTAGCCAATAAAATTACACTTTCAACAACGTACCACAAAGTACCAAAAACAAAGTACCAAAAACTTGGTATTACCACACTTTTTGGAATCATACTACAGTAGTACTGTGATTTTCAGTTATATACATATATGATAATCATTCAGTACAGTGGTAAATAAAAATTTTGTCATCTGATACGTCACTATACCATGGTAACTCGACAGTGCTTTTTTGTAAGTGAGCAATAATTTAAGTAAATTAACCGGTTCAGTAGGCCTACATCTCCCTCAAAGACTGTTGCAAACAGTTACTTGCACATTATCACATGAGGCAAACAAACCGAAACCAGAAAATTAAACTTTTTTTGTTTGTTTATAGTCAGTATTTCTCGCCTCTGTCTATCACGTTGGTCTGCTTATGTTACACTATGATAGTGTCAATGAGAAAGTGAAGAAAAACAGGAGGAAAAATCACATTCATCATTTCTGTTTTTGATTTTTTTTTTGTTTACATCCCCACTTCCCTTAGTGTGGCGTAAAGAACAGATGAGTAATGTTGTTTTAGGCTGTTGCCCTCAGCAAGGGGAGCTGAACTCAACCGCTCATTAGCATTATGCTAATAGGAAGGTTAGCAGTGGAAAGTCGCTCACAGCAGCCTCTGTAGCCAAACAAACACATACACAGTGACACTTTCAACTGCTTTTAAGCTCTCTCTCTTTCCTTCACACATACTTCTTCGAGACATTTAGTAGATATTTTCAGGTCTGTTTGTTCCTGAGAGCGAGTCATTTTGTGACTGTTTGACAGTTATTTGAGAAAGGAGCTTGTCTGCCCTTTTATCAATGCATACATGAATAATCCACCGCATTTCCAATACTAGCATAAACACACACGTGCACACATCTGTACTGTATAAATACAGCCTTGGTGAGCACAAGATACTTACTTCAAACACGTTTAGAAAATCTTATTGACACCAAATCTTTTGAATGGTAGTTATTGTTACATGTTATATGTGTGTTAAATTTGTTATTGTAAAACTGGCAGTACTTCTCACTACACTTAAAATGTCAACATGAAGTCAAATCTTTCCCTGTTTTCTTTTTTAATACACATTCCTGGGGTCAGCTGTACAGTAAGAGCCATAAAATGCAACTCCATTCTAAAATGAGTAGTTAATTAATAATTAAAATATTTGCTTTGAGCAGTGTTGAATCATGGCACATGGGCATTCGAGGGCAGAATTATTCTCTGGGATGTTCAGGGGACACTGTGTGCATTCAGTCCCGTGGCCCATTTTAGGGTCAAATATTATTGCATCGTGCCTGTTCTTCTGCCTCCCATCTTTGAAGATGAGCAGTGACGTAGCAGGCAACATTTCCAGGGTGGTATCCTGTGCTTTTACTTTGCCTCATTTCACTTCGGCTGCTATCTGTGTGCAGCATAGAAATAAGATAAACGTCTGCCCATGAAAAAAGGTACTCCTCCTTATCTGCTAGAGGCCAAAAATGAGGGATGCATGATAATAGTGATGTACAGCTATAATGGCGTCAGGTTAATCAAATCAAAAAATATGCACTACCATTTAAATGTTTGTGGTCAGTAAGATTTTATTTTGTTTTGTTTTTTTAAGAAGTTATGCAGTGAGGGTGTATTAATGTGTGACCATAAAGGGATAGCTCACACAAAAATGAAAATTACTCGATGATTTACTCACCCTCAAGCCATCCTAGGTGTATATGACTTTCTTCTTTCAGACGAATACAATCGGAGTTATATCAGAAAATATCCTGGCTCTTCCAAGCTTTATAATGGCAGTGAGTGGCTGTTGAGATTTTAAAGTCCAATAAAGTGCATCCACCCATCATAAAAGGTGCTCCACATGGCTCTAGGTGGTTAAGAAAGGCCTTCTGAAGTGAATCGATGTGTTTGTGTAAGAAAAATATCCATATTTAAAACTATAAACTGTAATCTCTAGCTTTCGCTAACTGTCGTACACACGTTCATAAGAGAGGGGCGTTCCAGCGGGTAACATATGACGTAGGCGTAGTTTTGTTTTGTTTACAGCAAAGGAAAACCAGTCTCCTCTTGGCTTATATCGAAATCCTCTGACATTTTTCTTTACCAATCCTCATTTTGTACTTCTAATTTGTGACTGGTGTTTTTTTTTGCTCTCGCCATTGCATTTCTGCATTTGTCACTTCTGTACTGTGACCGAGAGAGCTCAACGTGCTGCAATTTAAGAAAACACATGCAAATAGAAAAAGCACCAGCAAATTAAGAAAACATCTTCATCAGTTTGACAGCACATGCACTGCAAATACCCGCAACACAACCAAATAGAGAAACACGCTGCAAAAATAGAAATGCACTGCAAATATTTACAACACAAACAAATAAAGAAACGCGATGTAAAAACAGAAACGCTGCAAATAGTCACGACACAACGAAAATTAGAAACCATATTGTCTTTTCCCTGCGTATTGATTACCATTTCTGTACATAGCATGCTTAAAGTATGGTTAGTGTTTTTAATTTACCATGGTTTAACTATAGTAACCATTTTTATTTGTATTTACTTTATATTATAAAATATATATAATAGGCTATTTGTTTATTTTAATAGTAAAATCATGGTTAATTTTTGTAAGGGAAGTTGTACAAGTAGCCAGATTACATAACGTTTCACAGTTACATTAATTGTGTATTTCATCAGCTTATTTAGGCTAAAAAAAGGCTAAGGAATCATATGATCAGGATGTTAAAATAAACAATAAACAGGTTTGTCACTTAAGTTGTTGCAGTTCACTTAAACATTTCCGATGTTGTCTGTGTGTATTTGCAGCGTGTTTGGATTTGTTTGTGTTATGAGTATTTGCAGCACGTTTATGTGTTTAGTTGTGTTGTGACTATTTGCAGCGCATTTCTGTTTACGCAGTGCGTTTTTGTATTTGGTTGTGTTGTGAGTATTTGTGAGTGTGTTGTGAGTCTCATGTGCTGTCAAACTGATGAAGATGTTTTCTTAATTTGCAGGTGTTTTTTTTTTATTTACGGCGCACTGAGCTCTCTTGGCCACCGTAGTTCCACGTTCACCTACGTCCTACGTCATCCACTGAAACACCACTTTCTCATGAAACTGCGAACGACAGTTGTCAGAAGCTAGAGATTATGGTTTATAAGGTTCTAAATATGGATATTTTTCTCACACAAATGCATCGATTAACTTCAGAAGGCTTTTATTGACCCAAAGGAGCCGTGTGGAGGAGCTTTTATGATGGATGGATGCACTTTATTGGACCTCAAAATGTCAACAGCCATTCACTGCCATTATAAAGCTTAGAAGAGCCAGGACATTATTTATTGTAACTCTCATTTAATTTACCTAGGATGGCTGAATATATATATATATATATATATTAGGGCTGTCGATTAAAATTTTTAATCTAATTAATTACATGATGTGTTGATTAATTAATCTAATTAATTGCATATTAATCGCAAAATAAATTTGACTGTGAAAATACCTGGAAAAGATTATTTAAAGCTATTTTTTGTGTTAAATGACAAAGTAGCAAGTAGACATTACAAATTGTAGCTTTAGAAATAAATATTTTATTTGATTCAGCATGAAAGTTTTTACACACAAACATTTAGGCTACAGTGGCCTAATGTGAGCTATGGAACATAAAAGAAGATAATTTGAGAAACATCTCAGTATTTTTTGTTCATATAATGAAAGTCATGGTAACCAAAACAGCATCTTACCAACAGTCTTCAAAATACTTTTTATGTTCCTCAAAAGAAAGGTTTGAAACGACATGTGGGTGATAAATGATGACAGAATTTTTTTTAATTATTTTATTTTATTTTATTCTTAATGAAATAAATAATAAATAAATAATAAGAAACTAAATCTGCCAGCAAGTGGCGGTAAATGTCTTCGTTCACATTTAAACTCGTAGATAGATAGGACAAATGCCGTTCACGCCATATCCTAATTACTGTAATTTCGAGATGACAACATGTTGCCGGGCATCATATTTGTCAACGGTCAACTGTATGAAATATAGGATGATGTACAAGTCTAGGGGCGGGGCCAGCGCATTAACTGTGTTAAAATATTTTTATCGCGTTATTTTTTAATAACTAATTAAGTTATGTTAAACTGACAGCCCTAATATATGGTGTATATTTATACTAGCACACGTGTGTGTGTTTCTTTGCACAGTGAAATCAGTTCACACATTTATCCAGCAGAATATTATTACAAGCTCACACATGCAAACAGCATGTTCTCCCTTGTTTTCACTTTATCTCTGTGTATTCCTCCCACTTTGTAATTTGCCCCATCACTCTTTCACCATCTAACACTCCCTACTCAATCAAATTATGCCTGTTCATCTCTCTCTGCTCAAATCAATTAATTGTGTGATTTCTCTCATGCCATGTTATGTTTTTTTTTTTTTCTCTTCAATGGTTTTCCTCACTCTTCCCCCTTTAGATACATGTTGAGTTGCTTGTTCTCTCTCAGTGGTTGTATTTTTACCTTCATTCAACCTTCCCTTGCCCCCTCTGTGTGTGAGTCTGTGAATTATTTGACTGCTTCAGGCTCTCATAAGCTACTGCTGTCGAATGCACGTGCAGATATACAGTGTCTGCATTCGTTTTGCTCTGCGTTTAAGGCCAATACTTGTGTGGTTGTGTAAAGGTGCAGACTGTTTCATTCATTTAGCTGGATTGAGAAGTTTCTCATGTACGCTCGGCGTTATGCAAGTGTTTCCGTGGTGATGAGACTCTCTTCCTGTGTGTGAGTCAGACTTCGGCAGCTCTTTCCTGGACAGAGATTGTCTGTGTGTGTATGTACGTGTGTGTTTTTGTGTATCGACATGGTTTAAAGGAGATAAAAACATGATGTGAGTAGGTGTTGATTAGGGATGTTTTTGAGGAGAGAGACAGAGAGGAATGAGGCTGGAATGACTGTTCCTACTTCGTTTCTACATTCCCTAATTTACAAACATAGCAATTTAAGATTGTATATTGATACGTTATCTGACACCTTATGAATAGTTCATCTAAAAATAAAATTTCTGTCATGTTGTTTCAAACCTGTTTGGCTTTCTTTCCTGTGTGGGAGACAAAGATGATGTTTTGAAGACAGTTTTTGCCCAGACAGTGAAAGTCAGTGGGGTCCAAAACAAACAACACTGGACTCTATTGACTTTCATTAAAAACCATCTTTTGTGTTCTACAGAAGAAAGTAATTCATACAGATTGGGAAATGAGGAAATGAAGAAAAAATCTGGGGGCAAACTGTTCTTTTAAGTCCTGTGAATTTCTCAATGGATCCAATTTTTAGTTTCAGTTCAGTCAAAATCCACTTTGCCCGTATGGTTGAAGGTACCTCTAAGGTGGCGTTTGAACTCAGGTGGATGTGTTAATGTGAGTGCATCTCTTCTTGAGAGCCAACAAGCTTCATCCTTGGCTAAAGTTTGCGAACTGCTTGACTCTTGTAGAGCCACATTAAAAATGATTCATGGCCGTACAGCTTTAGCTAAGACCCATTAAAGAATTTGGTGAATCACCAGTATTACTTGAAGCCAATTTTATAATTATCTTTAGTTCAAGGTTGGACTGATTCTAGAAACGTTTTGCTTGAGTGGTTTTTATGATGAGCTTTTTGAAGCTGTTTGGCCTTTGAAGACTTAACATGTGGCGCTTTTGAGTTCATGTATTAGGTAGATGACAAAACATGAGACCTGGTAGAAGACTATGTAAAAGGACAAATTATTGATGGAGAATTTTACAGCTAGTTGGAGGAATAAAGCTTTGCTTAGCCTTTGGAAATTTACCACGGAAATTAAAGTTTGCATCAAAATACCATAGAAAATGCTATTTACCATTATTTGTTGCCACAATAAACATGGGGTAACTTCATTTTATCATTGTTCTATTATTATAAAAAAGAGAAATTAAGCAGAATGGCAAAAATGGCATGATAAAAGAGTTGTAAAATAATATTTTGGCAGAAACTGAAGTTTTGTTGTTGACATGTTAAATCATGTTCTGTTGTATGACATGCTGTACCTCTACACTTGTTTATGTATAAAATTAAGACTCTAACTAAGACTTATTTACTTCAGTTAATAGTTGTCAGGATAGGTTTTTTTTAAAACCAGTAGACCTATCCCTGTGGACATTTTCACTAGCCCCTTTCACACAGTAATTCCACTTAATTGCTGTAAATTTACCGGAACGACTTTACCGGTAAATACAAAAATGTGCTATTCACACAGGCAACAATGTTACATCTTATTACTGGTAAAGCACCATTCATACATCAGTTTCAAAATAAAGGTAAATTCTGTCACATCATTAACCAGAAATTACCTCTAAACAGTCGTGCCCCTGGGTGTTGTGTTTTTAAACAAACTGTTTTCATTTTTATGTCAAATGTTAACATTCACGCAGCTGCTTTTGGCCTAGAGACATCGTATTAGACAACTTCAAACCGAGCTACTGAACCATAGGCAGGGTTGCCAGGTTTTCAAAACAAAACCGTTCAATTTCTACTTAGAACTAGCCCAAAACTAACATTTCAGGGGGTATAAAATTCGCATTCCAGGGGCTAAATATCACGTTATTGGGTCGCTTCAACCAGCGGACATGAAAAACAACCTGCGGCAACAGTGTTAAAGTAGCCCAATTGCACTGAAAAACCATTGACTTGGCAACACTGACTACAGGAGAAAAAATGTTGTTGCATCAGAATGTTATGAATGACCCAAAATAGATGTCTTACATCAGTGTGTTCTGGAGGATTGCCAGGTTTTCACAACAAAACCCACCCAATTGCTACTGAACATTTTGGGGATGTAAAATTTGCATTCCATGGGCTAAATATCACGTTATTGGGTCGCTTCAACCTCTGCACATGAAACACAACCCATGGCAACAGTGTCAAAGTAGGCCAATTCTGCGGAAAAACCATGGACTTGGCAACACTGACTATAGGAGAAAAAATGTTGTTGTGGCAGAATGTTATGATTAGCCCAGAGTAGATGTCTTACATCAGCCCATTCTGAAGGGTTGCCAAGTTTTCACAACAAAACCCACCCAAGCACTACTGAAAACTAGCCGAAAACTAACATTTTGGGGGGTGTAAATTTGCATTCCAGGGGCTAAATATCATGTTATTGGGTCGCTTCAGCCAACAGTGTTTAAAGTAGCCCAATTTTGTGGAAAAACCATGGACCTGGCAACACTGACTATAGGAGAAAAAATGTTGTTGCATTAGAATGTTATGATTTGCCCAGAGTAGACGTCTTACGTCAGTATGTGGTGAGGAGTTGCCAGGTTTTTCACAACAAAACCCGCCCAATTGCTACTGAAAAGTAGCCCAAAACTTCAGGGGCTGTAAAATTCACATTCCATGAGCTAAATATCATGCTACTGGGTCGCTTCAACCCACAGACATGGAAAACAACCCACAGCAACAGTGTTAAAGTAGCCCAGTTGCGCTGAAAATTCATGGACTTGGCAACATTGACTATAGAAGAAAAAATGTTGTGTCAGAATGTTATTATTTTTCCCTGAGTAGATGTCTTACATCAGCACGTTCTGAAGGGTTGCCAGGTTTTACGCTATTGGGTCGCTTCAGCCCTTGGTGACAGTGTTAAAATTGCCCAATTCCACTGGAAAACTGCAGATTTGGCAACACTCACTATATGAGGAAAAAATGTTGAGTCAGAATGTTATGATTGGCCCAGAGTAGACGTTTTACGTCAGCGCGCTCTGAACTCGTACGTACTCATACCGGTAATCTCTTTCTGCGTTCACACAGCACATTACCGGTAATTTACTGGTCATGTTATAACTTCTCATATCGGTAAATTGCCGGAACAAATTTACCAGTATTTTTGAAAAGGTCCTCTTCACACATGATCTCTTAGCTGTAATTTACCAGTGATTTACCAGTAAAGACTGTAGGAAAAAAGATACAGACCAGAAAAAAAGATACAGTTCATGTAATGTGACAACATGCCCCAACAGCATAGTGCCATATGGGTAAATTGTCACAAGGGGCACTTCCTCTCACATCCTGTGTGAACCTGAAGCACTCATCTCAAATAATAAAATGCTGCTCCACAGCTGACTTCAGATCAAGTACTGAAGTATTGAGATACACTTCCTTTTGTGACAACTAGCGCCATACTACTCTATTATATTATCAGCTAACATCTTGATGTTGACAAAAAATCCTGAACTATCCAGTTGCGATACAAAAATTTTGAAAGGGAGCAGCAAAATGTTGTGCTAAATGTTGAAGCAAAAGCATAGGTTAGCAAAGCGTAAGCAGAATGCTAATGTAGAGGAGATCACCTCAGGCTTCTGGAGAAGGAATGAGGTGTCAGTGACAGTCCTGTACTTAGAGCTGAGAGGTTACCGTAGTATTAACCACGCAGTTCAGCTCCCCTGCTCTGACATGAAGGAGTTAATGCACAGGTAGGCCTTTTAACTGACAGCATGGGTGGTGCTGACAACAGAACGACAGAGAAACGTTTCCAGAACATTGCGAAAGCACAGTGACAGCACATCCTGTCTCCCAGGTTCATTGTGTGAGAGTTGTAGCTCAGTGGAAACTACAGGGCTTTCCTGCTGTTTTTGCTACTGGCTACACACATGGGAGATTGTGAGTATGTGTGAGAGAGAAAGAAAGTGTGCGTACAAATGTATTTATTTTAAAAAGAGGGAATTCCAAACAGATTCCGCTGCTTTTAAAAACACCGCAGGCAGATTTCCCCGCTTATTTAGCCTGTGTTTGTCTGTATTCTGCAGTGTGGGGTATTTTTGGCCTGCCTCGATGGTAGTCTGAGCTGATTGGAGTACCTGCTGTTCTCTTGATTTTTCCTAGGTCGTCTCAAGCCGGTAGATTTTTTTGCCACAGTTTCGTTCCGCAACAAATTTCAGGGATCATAGAAGATTCGCCACAGGGCAAAATCGACAGTGTCGGATCGTTTAGCGTGACATGCTTACCGACGGCCGATTAATTGCCTTTTACAAAGAATTTCAGCATCTGACGAAGTTCTGAGTCTGACACGGTCAGACATTTTGGATCACAGTCCTGCAGTGTGACTGCTGCTAAGACGCCTGGTGACATTTTCTTATCTGTGGGGGGTTTTACACCTGGTTTTTATCCTGATTATGTACTGTACTATATTCATATTTACAGTGCCTTGTGAAAGTATTCATACCCCCACGTTTTATGTTGCACTGCTTTAAATTGATTTTTTCCACAACAATCTACACTCCATACACCATAATGACAAAGTAAAAACAGAATTGTCAGAACTTCGTAAATGTATTAAAAAACTGAATAAGTACATTGCATAAGTATTCACACCCTTAACTTAGTACTTAGCCGAAGCACCTTTACAGCCTCAAGTCTTTTTGGGTATGATGCGACAAGCTTTGCATATTAGCATTTGGCAATTATCTGTCATTCTTCTCCTCACCTCTTCACCTCTCAAGCTGTTAGGTTGAACGTGGGCTGGCAGATATTTTCAGGTTTCTCCAGAAATGTTTGACTGAGTTTAAGCCAAGGCTCTGACTGAGTTGTTTATAAGCCACTCTAACTGTGTGCTTAGGGTCATTGTCCTGTTGGAAGGCGAATCTTCCGCCCAGTCTGAGGTTATAAATGCTCTAGACTGGTGTTTTCATGCTAAGGATACAACAAATAAATTGTCATGTCTGTGTACTTAATAAAAATACCCTGCAACTGTACTTTTAGTATACTAAACCGGTATACTTAAAGTCTATAAAGATAACAACGGTAAAAACTAATAACACAGGCTCATCCAGGTAACTGCAGTCGGGACTATTCGCTTGCTAAGAAAATTTTTTTCCTTGTGGAAGCTTTGTGTTTGGTTGGCTAATGCTAATATTAAAACTCAAATCAATATTCTGTGTACAAATATTTAATTATGTCATCCTGGTATCGCGGGCCTTTGCGGGCCTGGTATTGCCTTTTTGTGACGACTGTTATGGATAGTAAGATACTAACAAATGGTAGGATTTTAAAACCGTTTCATCTTAAATCAGCGTCTTTTATCGCCATAATTATTCATGTGGTGAAATGCCGTCTAGTTTGAACTTTGAACTTGCTAGCAACTGCGTTGTTCACGGAAGCTTTGCGTTCAAATTCTTAAATTTAAATCAATATTTCATGTCTAATTATTACGTTTTGTGGCAAGTAGTGGTGTAACAAGCGGCATAATGTACATCCAGCTGGTTGTTATTGCAAAATAAAGCCCTTCAGTCTTATAGAACGGCTCTCTGCTTTGCATCAAGCTGCTGATAAGTGTGTCCGGCTTTATTCTGCGATAACAACTGGTTATATGTACATTATCCCCTGCTTATGATAGTGTATCATACAATCAGAAACTTCAGTTCACTCATTCCCAGGCAAAATATAGCCAACATTAAGGGTTTATCAGAGTTTTTATGCAGTTCTTTGTATGTAAGTGAGGATGTCAGTATTAGGGGTGTAAGAAAATATCGATACAGGTGTGCACTGCGATATTTTGTTTTGTATCGATTCTCAAAAACGGAATATCGATATTTAAAAAAAAAATCATTCAAGATTAATGACAGTTGCTTCGTTTTGAGCTTATATCCTGACCACTAGATTGCAGTCTTCTTATCTCTGAACTTAAACAGTGACAGGAAATACTAGCATAAGGGCACGCTGCTAATGTTAGCGTTAATGGAGGATGAAAGAATAGTTCCTGCTTCCGCCTCGGTGTAAAGTGTGGCGTCATTTCGGCTTTTGAGGTAAAATTCGCTCCAGGACGTGGCAAGCAGCGGAACCTTCGCGCGGCTGCCCCCAGTCTGTGCAGCACAAGCGGCCCATGCAGCCGAGGCAGCGCCCGCGCCGCGGTTCCGCTGCTTGCAGCGTCCCGTGAAGGGGCCTTCGGGCCGGGCGCGGTGGGTTAGCTGCGCGGCTACCTGCCGCTTTCTCTCGTGGTGGGGCTGTTTTGTGCAGTTAAGGCGGTGCTCGCGTCGCGGTCTCGGCGATTCCACGCGGAGCATAATTATAAACAGAAAAACTTGCAAAATCCAAAACTTGCGAAATTCTCAGAACAAAAAGGTTCTTAGAATGTCCAGTATCTGTTTTTATTTTATTGTTTTACAATTCTTTAGTTTTCTTTAGAAATTCTGTAAGCACTTTATTTTTTATTGATATTAAGCAGATGTAATTCTTAAGTTCAGGTCAAAATGATTTGACATGGTTACAATTGTAAACTTAAATTGTAAAGCTGGGTCTTAAAATATATATGGTCCGTTTATAAAAGCTTGCATTTTATACATTTAATAACTAAAGAATCTTGCAAGCACTTTATTTTCCCCCTTTACTCGTACTACACAAAAAGTGATTCAATAACATTGAATGATAAATTTCCCAATATATTGCCTTGTTTACAATATCACAATGTATCGCAACATATTGTATCGCAACACCTGTATCGTGATACGTATCGTATCGCCAGATTCTTGGCAATACACAGCCCTAGTCAGAATGAACTCAAACTGCCCCGTCAAAGCTGTCAGTTGTGACAAAAGTCTGCAGAACTGTACATCACATGTTCTGACATAAAGACAGTTGATATCTGCCTTGACTTTTACTTAAGATCTCTCTGGAGTCATATCATACCATCTGACAAGCAACAATGATAAAACAGAAAATAAAGGCACAATGTTTGCCTGGACTAGTGATTATGAGGAAGTGAGGTGATCTGAATTAGTATGTATGTAAGCGTTTGTTTGTGTGCGGTGTGTATGCGTGTGACTTATAATTCCATTATCATAACAAAGGTGTTCATCTCTGACAGGGCAAAACAACAAAACAGACACTATTATTCTCGCTCTGCTTCACTCTTTCCCTCTCTTTCTCTCCCGTCTTTCAAGCGCTGTCTCCCTCTTGGACTGTCCCCTTTTTCTTAACCTCTGCGTTCTTCTCTTTCTCTCGTCCTTCATTTTGCTGTCTGCTCTCCTATTCATCCTTCCTTCCTTTCCTAATTTTTCCTAATTGGCTCTGGCCCTCATTTGTTGGGAGGTTCTGGGTTTCTCTCTCTCTCTGATGGGTTTAGGGAGGCAGCTCAGTTCAGTCACTCATGTTGACAGATTACCTTCACTAATGGAATTTAATTATTCAGCATATCCTGGTGGCGATTTGGCCCGAAAAAGAACGACAGGATGGGTGGGGGGGCAAGGTAGGGGAGAGATGAATTAGGAGTAACGTGCGGAGGAGGAAAGGAGGAGATGATGATGGAGAAAAGTGAGAATTTAACGCTTCTAATGTCTTTTTTGGTCCTAAGAGTTACATGGAACATTCCCACGATTACTCATAAATGCTCAGCTTACAGAAATAAGAGCCATTTTTATGCTGATAAAGATTCCCAGCAGCCAGAAGTAATGATAGATAAATGTAAAGGATGATATTTTGTCGTTTTGAGTCAGTATATGGTTGTTTTGAACTGATATTTGAACATTTTAAGCTTATATTATGTTGAGGAACATAACTAAAGATTGGTTTGTTTATTTATTAACTATGTATAGTTATTAAATGTTTAAACCTTTTAACATTTAATAAACATTATCTATTTTCTAATATTTTAAGCAAAATTATGTTGAGCTTAACCTGGTTAACATTGGTTTATTTGTTAATTATTGTTTATTTATTATTTAATATTTATGACATATTTAAACATTTTAACTTTTAATAAACATTATCTGTTTTGAAATATTTTTAGTGAATTTTGAGACAATATTCAGTGAAATGAGTGTTGATGTGAACAATTTGATGTTTATTAAAATATATAAAGAATTAAACTTTTTTTTAAATATGATCTTTTTCAAGGATTTTAATGAATTTTGTTTAAATATTATGTAAAATACGTGTTTTATTTAATGTAATCGAGTCAATGTTAAATTCAATGTTAAATAATTTATTATTTGAAGTTTATGATTTTAAGCTTTAATAAACATACGAATAAACAATATTTTTCAGATGTTTTGTGGTAATTGTAAGTAAATATTGTGTGAATTAATTAAAATATTTATTAATTAAATATTCAGTGAAATGAGTGTTGACTAGAACAATTTAATGTTTATTAAAATATGGAAAAAAAAACCATTTATTAAATATGATCTTTTCCAAGTATTTTTAATACATTTTGTTTAAATATTATGTGAAATATGTGTTTTATTTAATGCAAGTAATTTAATGTTAAATAATTTATTATTAAAATATTCAAATTTTAAGCTTTAATAAATATTTGAATAACGAACATCATATTTTTTAGACGTTTTACATCATTTTAAATAAATATTGTTTGAATTAAGTGTTGCATCAATTAATCTGTGAAGATAAATTTCCTCTCTAAGGAAAAAATGAATGAAAAATAAATGAATGAATTGTTTATTAAATGTTTATAGATTAAACACTCTAATAATATTTTCAAATACTTAAGTGAATTTTGCAGAAATATTCTTAAAGAGTTGATTTGACTAATTTAATATTCATAAAATGTTTGAACATTTAACTTTTAATAATCACTAATAATAAATAATCGTATCTGTCTTCAGATATTTTTTGTAAATTTTGAGTAAATATTCAGTGAAATACAATTTGAACAATTTAATATTTATTACAATAAAAAATATAAAAAAATTTAACATTTATTAAATATTATCTTTTTCAAGTATTTTAATGCATTTGTTATGTAAAATATGTTTTATTTAATGTAATCAATTTAATGTTAAATAATGTATTATTAGAAGTTTACAAGATGTTTTTAGATAATTTTAAGTAAATATTGTGTGAATTAAATGTTGCATCAATTTAATGTTTATTAAATGTTTAACACTAATAATATTTTCAGATACTTTATAGTGAATTTGCAGAGCTATACTGAAACTGATTTGTTTAATTTAATATTCATAAAATGTTTAAACATTTAACCATTAATAATCACTAGTGAATTTTGCATATATATTGAGTGAAATAAGTTTTGATTTAAACAATTTAATGTTTATTAAAATATGTAAAAAAATACCATTTATTAAATATGATCTTTTTCGAGTATTTTAATGAATTTTGTTTAAATATGTGAAATATGTTTTATTTAATGTAATCAGTTTAATGCTAAATCATTTATTATGAAAAGTTTAAGATCATTTTAAGCTTTAATAAACATTCGAATAATAAACATTTTTCAGATGTTTTTAGATCATTTTAAGTAAACATTTTGTGAATTGTGTTGCATCAATTTAATGTTTATCAAAAGTTTATACAATAAACACTAATAATATTTTCAAATACTTTATAGTGAGTTTTGCAGAACTGTACAGAAAAAGTGTTGATTTGTTTAATTTAATATTCATAAAATGTTTAAACATTTAACCTTTAAGAACCACTAGTGAATTTTGAGTAAATATTCAGTGAAATAAGTGTTGATTTGAACAATTTAATGTTTATTAAAATATGTAAAATCTTTTTCAAGTAGTATAATGAATTTTATTTAATGTTAAATCATTTATTATTAAAAGTTTAAGATTTTAAGCGTTAACAAACAATTGAATTATAAACATATTTTTCAGATGTTTTTAGACAATTTTAAGTAAACATTTTGTGAATTAAATGTTGCATCAATTTAATGTTGAAAGTTCAATATTTTCAAATACTTATAGTGAATTTTGCAGAACTATACTAAAAAAGTGTTTGTTTAATTTAATTGTTTAATTTAGTAATCATCATTGAATATTCAGTAAAATAAGTGATGTGAACAATTTAATGCTTATTAAAATCTGTAAAAAAAATGTAACATTTATTAAATATCTTTTTCAAGTTTTTTTAATGAATTTAGTTTAAATATTATGTGAAATATGTTATGATTATTTGATGTAATCATTAAATAATGTTTTTATTGTAATCAATTTAATGTTAAATAAACACTACTAATATTTTCAAATACTGAAAATATGAATTTTGCAGAAACTTAGTGTTTTTTCTTTATTTGGATAGGACAGTATAGTTGGACAGGAAGCGAAGTGGGTGGGATTGGGAAAGGTCCACCAGTTGGGATTCGAACTCGGGACGCCCGCAGCGCAACGGCGCTATATCTCAACGCGTCAACCACGAGGCCATTGGCGCCGACGCAGAAATGTAGTGTTGATTTGATTCATTTGATATGCATAAAATGTTTAAACATTTCCCATTTAATAATCCCTAATAATCGATCTGTCTTCAGATAATTTTTAATATTGCATTTACTTAATTTCATCAGTACTGTCTCATTCAATCAACACTGAATCAGCCCCAGTCCACTGTACATGTCAATGGCATCAGTCATTACAACCCATATCGGGCACCCATTATTCATAAGTCATACACCCATCCATACAAGCCTCTCACAGATTCACACACACTCACACATTCTCTTTCATTCTCCACCCACACACGCGTTTTCCCGCACATTCATTCCCTTTCTCGGCTTCTTTCCCTGCCTTCCACCTCCTTTCTATCTCGCTCCCTCTCGCTTCCCTCACGCTCTTTCTCTCTCATACACACACACACACACACATGCGCGCACAAACACACAGTCATTCTCTCCCTCTCTCACCAGGGGACCCTAATTAAGCTTGGCTGGTCTTTGATGTTGTCGCCTAGGCAACAGTCACCATGACGAGGCTGGCTTTTCCAGAAAAAAAAAAAAACATGCGCATTTTACAGCCGTACGACATGCACCGTGCCCTTCACACACACGGCGAGTCAAACGCGCACACATGCACGAGCAATTAGACAAACAAAGCCATTTCACCGGATGCCAGGAAGACCCGTTGCGCTGTGACACGACGAATATAGGCGAGCGAAGAGCTATAAGACTTCATTCATGAGTTCTCAGGATTCCCGTATAATGGTTCGCAGCCCTCCTGTGGGTGTGCGAGTGTGTGTGTGTGAGTCTCAGTGGGGAAAACCCTGCTTGCCTTCTGCTTATCAATTAAACAAACCTCGCCAATCTAACACTTACAATTAACATTAAACACATCTAACGCCGCCAGCCAGCACAATTAGCTTCCCGTTCCGACGTTAGGCTCTGCTGATATACCGCCTGACATGAAGTTGCATTGGGAGAGCGAGCGAGAGAAAGAGAGAGAGTCAAATAACTGTCAGCGCACATTATGCCAGCGGAATTCTGTTTGCTTATTGCTCTATCTGTTTGGCGTTCCTGGCAGGATAAAATGACTATCTGAGCGTGTTCTCATTGTGGGGCTCATCAATCTGTTTCCCTCTCATCTTGCCTCCTGCGCCGCGTCTGAGAACGCGCTCATTCGGTTAGTCGAAGCCCGGCTCTATTTATTAGTTGCTCTAATGAGGTAATCTGAATTATTAATTCGTAATTGAAGTTTTTGATTAAGTGGATGATGAATGGTCGGTCTGGAGTTGTTACGCAACTGGACTTTTGGTTTCTTCCCTCTTGCGTTTGCCGCGAGGATCTCGCGGTCCTAAGAGGCGCTCAACGTGACAAGCAATTTGTCTGTTCACGCTGAAAGCGAAAATATCGTGCGACGCAATTTTAGCCGATCAGAATGTGCTTTATATTTAATGAAGCTGTTTGGTACTTAAATTCGGAGGAGATTTTGCATTTCTTAGGCCTTGGGTTTCCTCTGGAATCTCTAATGGGTTTTTCGAATAGCGCTTTTTGATTTATGAATGCATTTGCGATTTGAAATGATTGTTTATGGGGATTTTTCTGTTTTGTTTAGCATAAATTGCACACAGGCATGGCTCACATGAAAAGATAAAAACATTATAAATGGTGGAGATGCAAATTTATTTATTTTTTCAGGTTTTAGGATTATAAGATAATCAGCACTGTATACAATATGTGGAGCAGGATTTTTGACCAATGAGATTTGACTGTGGGCGGAGCTACAAACAGAAAGCAAAGGACTGACAAAATCTTCTGTTGCTATTTAGATATTAAGCCAAGTTGTAAATTGTTTTAGTATCAATAATTATTTAATTATTTAGTTAATCATAATTTAAGTATCTATCTATCTATCTATCTATCTATCTATCTTTCTATCTAATCATTTATTGTATATTTTATTTTATTATCTGCAGGTTTTATCACTCTTGTGTAAAACAAATAAATATATTAGAAATTCCTAAACGAACATAAGATCTTTTTTTTTCTTATATTTTATATTTTCATTCATTTCGTTTCATTTTATTGATTTTGTAGGATCTGTCTATCCTAAAAAAAAAATCCAGTAGAGAACTTGCATTTTTTAGACATGGGTTCCTGGAATTTCTTTAAGGTTTTAGAATAGTGATTTTTTGATTTATGAATACATTTGATTTAAAATGACATTTTATTTTATTTTATTTTATTTTATTTTATTTTTTAACTGCAGGGTTTTTTCACTCTTGTGTAAAATGAGTATGTAAAATGAATATGTGTATTAGAAATTCATGAATGAACACAAGATCATGCGTATTCTCTATGTTTTTGGATCTTAGCAGGATTTGATTTGGGATATTCATTCAACTAATTAAATTATTTTGTTTTATTTTATTTTATTTTATTTTATGTGCATGTTTTTTTACTCTTGTGTAAAATAAATAACTATTAGAAATTCATCAACAAACACAAGATCATGCTTATGTTTTAGGTTTTTGGATTTTAGCAGGATTTGATTTTGGATTTTAATTTGACTAATGAATTTTATTTTATTCTATTTTATTTTATTTTATTATCAGCATTTTTTTTCACTCACAGGATTTGATTTTGAATTTTCATTCACCCAATGAAATTTTGCTGTTTTTATATTACTTTATTTTTTATTATCTGCAAGTTTTTTCACTCTTGCAACAAAACGTGCACCAAAACATAAACGTACATAGTTTTTAATCGCATTGCACCATTTCATTTCATTTGGACGCGGTGTTAGATTAAAAGAACAGTTAATAAAGCTTTTATGGTGGCTGGGTTTTATTTCTTTGTGTTATGTCAATGTTGCAGCTAGTGACTGCCGTGTTCCCTTGAGCGTTTTTAAAAGACCGAATGCAAATTTGATATCCATTATGTAAATTGAAACTTTGCTGGGAAACTCCACTCAATTTGCATTGTTTAACATTCCCATTCTGACTTTTCCCCTTCAGCTCTTCGTCATTGACAACGGTGCGGACGACTGGCGGATCGCCATGACCATGGAGCGAGTGCTGCTTATCGCTCTGGAGCTGATCGTTTCGGCGGTTCACCCGGTGCCGGGGGACTTCAAGTTCATGTGGCGGGCGCGGCTGGCCTTCTCCTACGCTCCCTCGCAGGCGGAGGCAGATCTAGACATGGTGCTGTCTGTACCCATGTTCCTTAGACTCTACCTCATCGCCCGAGTCATGCTGCTACATAGCAAGCTCTTCACCGACGCCTCCTCCCGCAGCATAGGGGCACTCAACAAGGTCAGAGGTCAAACCAACAACTCAAAACTGAGCATTTAGGGTGTAAAATTATTATTTGTTTTCTTTTCTTTTGGCTAGTTAGCATGCCCCCATTGGTCCCTGCTGGTTGATAGTGTATTTTGGCAAAATGCATTTTTCTGGAGGGTTCCGTAACGGCTAGCTTCCTTAAGGTATTGTAGAAAACATTGACCATTCCTCATCAGCTTGCAAGCTTTTCCCTTTCCATCTGGCTTCAATGGCCCACTTGCGCTGAGATTCAATAAACACATCCTCTCAGGAGAATATGCCTTTGTCCCGTCCGATTGTGACTGCATGTCAGCGCTGATGGAGCTGAATCCGTTCAGTTGAGAAAACCGCAGTACACAGTGTGGCTGAGGGCTGTAAAGTTCGGTTTTATGAGGACAATCATGAGCACAGAGACCGGTGGTTTTTCAGTTCTGGAGGAAGAGGTTTTGTGTGTGTTTATGTGGTTTGTTTGGTCTCTTGAGAAAGATGAACCTATCAGCTTTACTGATGGTTTAAAGATTGCACATTTATAGGCTGGTTCACACGGAGCCAACAAACAGCAACAGGGTTCACACACTGATACAACCTTATGGGGTTAGCGAAGCTGCTTTAAAACTGCTTCAAGCTACTAAATGATAAAACAAGTCAAACTACAGTCAAACTGTCAGTGAAACCAGGGGTTTGAAACTTTTTAAATCCTTCGACCCCCAAAAATGATGATGATCCTTTTGCTGGGGACCCATAAAGAGAAACAAACATGTGGCTGATTATACACTGAATATTTAAAAAGTATAATAACATTTAGAAAGCATAATAAAAGCATAATTATGTCAAGCTCTGGAGATTTTAGCTTAAGTAGTAATGTTTTGTTAGTTCATGTTTACACAATTTTTTTTGAACTCCTGAACTAAATTGTTATTAGTTAACTGCAACTGAAATTAAAACCATTAAAAAATAAATAATAAATAAATAATAAAGTAAAATAAACTGAAATAAAAATCTTTTTTTAGGTTGCCATGATTTTTTTCATTTAGTTTAACTTATTTTTTTCATGTAGTAAAAAAATTCTATAAAAATGCATATTAAAAACATAAAATAAACATTATATGAACACTATATTCTGCCACTGTGAAAAAACAAACTTCAACTAAAAGTTAAGGGCAGACAATAATTCAAAATATCAACAAAAGCTACAATAGTATCTAAGGCTGGGCAATATGGCCAACAAAATGATCACTATAAATTTTTTATATCATATAAATTAATATCATATATAAATCATTTATAAATATATTATATCATATATAAATTTTAAATCTTTATTTTTTACTTTCAAGTTTAAGTATGAGAATGTTTTAGTGCCACATTAAAAATAAAAAAATCTAAGATTATGTGATTAAAGTAGTAATATTTTGAGAATAAAGTTGAAATTTTGAGAATAAAGTCGAAATATTATGAGAATAAAGTCAAAATATTACGAGAATAAAGTTGAAAGTATGAAAATAAAGTCAAAATATTTAGAGAATAAAGTCGAAATATTAAGAGAATAAAGTCAACATTGCAGGAATAAAGTCGAAATATTAAGAGAATCAAAGTCGAAATATTTCAAAAATAAAGTTGAAATTACGAGAATAAAGTCAAAATTTTTTAAGAATAAAATCATATTTTTTTTGAGAATTAATTTGTAGCAATTACAAGATTAAAGTTAGAATATTTTGAGAGTATATTCTAGCCTATTGCGCATGCAAATGGCCCAGATTGAGAGCACCGGGAGATATTCCAAAGTCTCATCTTTCAAATTCGGACAGTTTTATAGCAAAATAAAACAATATGCCTTTTACAATAATGTTTTTCATGCTCTTTAATGTGTTCTCCCGCTGCTCTCAATCCGGGCCTTTGTATGTGCAATATAGTCTATACTCTCAAAATATTATAACTCTAATTTCTATTAATTAATTTCTCTAAATGTTTCGACTATTCTCTAAATATTTTGACTTAATCTAAATATTTCGACTTTATTCTCATAATATTTCAACTTTAATCTCGGAATCTTAGATTTTTTTATTTAAAATCTTTTTTTAAAGGTGCCACTAAATATTTAATGGCTCATGGGTGAAAGTTGTAAAAACTAGACTGATAATTCTGGTTCTAAACTACTCTTTATGCTTAGAACATGACAAACATTTTACATTTTTTAATTATTTACACTTTTCCAGTCATTTTCCTTAACAAAATAAATTAATTTCTTAGTTTCTGCATGTTCTGATGAATGATACCACTTCAAATTATGAAGCAGGTTTGTGTTGCCTGACTATCTTCAACACAGTTTGTAATGCAGGCTGCAATATTAATAATATAAATTTTTTTTTTTTTGTCTCTTAGAAATGCACATTTGACAGTAGCTTGAGTTGACAGTAGTAGTAGTAGCTTGGTTTGGGATGCAGATGTAAATGTATGTTAATTACCACAAAGAGCACCATTTTTAAAAATTTTAACAACCCCATTTTTATATGGTGAAATTTAATTATTTTGGCTGTTTAAGTTTAATAAAAATTAACCATTGTTCTTGCATAGTAGCATACATTTAGATAACCACAGTTAAAACCTCAATAACATGGTAAAAATTAGAAGTTGACCGATGTATCTGTTTTGCCGATTAATCGGCACCGATAGTTGATTGGCGAAACTAGCGGTTATCGGCAAAAATCCATGCCGATAGTTTTTTCCGGGATAGGTCCATTACTGGAGCGGCTGAGAAGATCGTCATTATAAAGCAAAGTCCCTATAGTCTTTGTTATACAGCACAAGAGCGGACTGTAGTGGCAGAAATCACTGATAGCACGTGCCGTTTGTTTAGACACGTGACACAGCGTGCTGCACAGAGCGGGACACTTCAAAGGCGGATTTAAAACATAGACAACGAAACGGTGTGTACAGTATACTGTAGCCCGTGTTTTCATGTCATTACTAAGCGATGAATTTGTTGACTAGATGCTGCATTAGTGGAGAAAGGACAGCAGTATACTTTTGCCTGTTTGGTGATCAAAGTCTTGTAGACCGCCGCTTGAAGTGAACGCGACGCGTCCAGTGTGTGTGATAGCGGATAGCTGCGAGTTTTTCTAGACGCAGCGCTGCACTTTTACCCGTTGTGTGACTAACATATTTTTATATTTTGATTAGATAACCACAAATGTTCTAGAATATAAGCAGTTAAATTGTGAAAGTACACAATATCCATATGTATGCAATTTCAATACAGTGGCCTTTGTGTAGATATTTAAAGATGGCCATCTTCAGCTTGATTATTGATGTAATGGTAACACTTTACAATATGAGTCCATTTGTAACATTAAGATTGATAAAAGCTGTAGAATAGAAGTATTGTTCCTTGTTAGAGTGTGTTAATTTCAGCATTTACTGATATATTTTAAACATTTTAGTTGCTTTTGTTAACATTAATGAACAATGAACTAACTGTAATGATCAATATATAATTAATATTTTTATTCATTTACAAAGTATGGTTCAGTATGCTTTTTTTTTTTTAAATAGTAGAGCACTATTTAATTTCCGTTCAGTATCCATTTTAAAAACTATCGGTCGATTAATCCATATCGACCAGTGTGGTCCAACCTAGTTATCGGTATCGGTAAAATCCAATATCGGTCGACCTCTAGTAAAAATGTGACTGTGTGGTTTCTAGGTATTTTTATGAAAAACAGTAGTCTAAATACATTTAGTATATATGCGCAAACACTAAAACAAAAAATTATATTCCATTACTTATTTAATACATTTAATACGTCTTAATAATAATAATATTTTAAAATTTGATATGAATATCCCACATTTCTAACACAATACCATGGTGCAGTTTACTACAGTAAATCCAGATTAAATGATGGTGACTTGTAGATTAAAAAGCCATCAGACTGTATTGTAGCACACAGTGTTTCTCCTGTTTGTCTGCGCTGTTTCATCTGGCTTAGTTTAAAACACAGAGTCATTTGTGTTTGTTGCTGAATTCAAGTGCTTCACACAGGATCTCACAGCGCTGTTTAGTAATGTGAATTAGCTGACTATACTGAAGCTACTTAAGGTGGCAGAATCTTTTATTCTCTTGCTCAAAAACAATGAGTGGTTCTAAGTGAATCTTGATTCAAGACTAGTGACAAACAGCAGCGTTTAACTAAAGATTTCATTATAAATAAGACAATGGTTGCAGATGCCCTTCTGCACAAGAGAGACTTGACTCTGTTTCTTTTGGAACTGCTTAATTCGCATGAGTCACTAAAACTAAATAGACGAATGCTGAGGACGTTTAGGAGAGAGCTTTTGATTATCATGTAGTTGGCTCAGCTGTAATGCTGTCTCTACAACACAATGTGATATAAAATGTGATGTCGTTTTGTCACTACGCTGTTACTTATTGGAAAAAGTGGCTAGTTATTGCAAAATGAAAGCAGCTGAACCACTGTCATGCTACTAAAATTAAGTTAGTAGATCTAACAATATCCCTTTGCTATTTGGTGTATCTTAGCATTTGCTGGGTCAGATTGAACTAGCGTTCAGACGCAGCTTCGGTTGAAGGTCAGCTTTGGACAGGGAGCTTCATCTAATTGTTTTTGCATTGTTAGGATGCAGCATCACAGCTCGGTGTCAGTTGATGTGACTGATGAATTTTCTGCTGTAATGGATTTTATGATAGATGGCTGTGCGTTTTTCAAGCAGGTTTATCTCGCTCTCCTTTAGATGGCTGATTGATGTCTCCGAATATTGTGTGTATCTCTTCAGCAGAGACTGAAGATTGACTGCTGTGGCTGTCAAGTGTTTGATAGTTCAAAGTTTGAGATTTGTCCTTCGGTGCCATTAAAATAACCCGAAACAGGTGAAAAGAGTCCTGCTGTACTTTAATTTGAATGGCTGATTGGAGAGGGTAATCACTTTGTCCTTTGAGGGAAGCTCTTGTTTCAAAGAGATGTAAATGCAAATTCTCTTTCCTCTCATGTGCTGTTTTATCATTAATGATTGTGTGGTCAATCTTAGCTCAGAGATCTCCGCCTTCCCTCTGGAGAGCTGCCCTTTATGTGACTTTTAAGTAACACAAATCAATTGTAATGACGACGATAATGAATATTATTGTTTTCTGTCAAGTATAGATGAAATAGCATACTAACAAACAATGGCAACACTTCTTGTTCATCAAACACCCCAGAAAAGAGCTGTGTGAGATTAAAAACAAGATGACAAAAAAAAAAAACGTGTGAAGCTGAAATTTGGGCTGCTTGTAGATTTCAGTCAGGGCACACGTAGTATTTCACATTAATTTTAATAGTTCAGTCATTATTTTTGAACCAAGACATCACAAAACTTTTGATCTCTGACAGCTGTTTTAATTTCCATGTTCAACTGCTATCACAAATATAAGGCCAAATGTGGTCTTTTGATGGTCTTAATATGAATAAGACCCCATCTCACCATCACAGCAGCTTTTACTGCCTTTTAGAGATTATTTCACATTTAGAGATGTGTCATTAAAATGATTCAGTACTTTTAAAATATACCTTCTCATTTATTTTGTAACGTGTAGAAACCAAATTGGCTTTAAAGGATTAGTTCACTTCCAGAATCAAAATTTCCTAATAATTTACTCATCCCTATTTCATACAAGGCATTTATGTCTTTGAATGTCAGTTGAAAAGAAATTAAGGTTTTTCAGGAAAACATTCCAGGATTTTTCTCCATATAGTGGACTTCAATGGGGATCAATGGGTTGAAGGTCCAAACTGCAGTTTCAGTGCGGCTTCAAAGGCCTCTACGTGATACCAGCCAAGGAATAAGGGTCTTATCTAACAAAATGATCTGTCATTTTCAAAAAAAAAAAAAACCCTTAAATGCTCATCTAGCAATGGTTCTGCAAAGCTAATACAAGACAAACATTTGTGGTTAAAACATATATAAATTTGTGTTCTTTTTTTAGAAAATGACAGATTGTTTTGCTAAATAAGACCCTTATTTCTTGGCTGGTATCACGTAGAGCCCTTTGAAGCCGCACTGAAACTGCAGTTTGAACCCATTGATCCCCATTGAAGTGCACTACATGGAGAAAAATCATGATTTTTTTTCCTCAAAAACCTTAATTTCTTTTCGTCTGAAGAAAGAAAGACATGAACATCTTGGATGACATGGTTGAGTAAATTTTAATTCTGGGACCAAACAAATCCTTTAAAACTATCAACCAGTCAATGACAAAAATATTTAGGTCAATTTGTATTTATGCAATACTACCTGATGAGAATATAGTTTTACTTTTCTTTGTATAGAAAACAGCTTTCAGGCTTTATAAGTGTACTGTGGGTATATATATTTGTGCTTGGTTTGCATTCAACAACATCATGTCTGACAAATTCATCTAAGAAAATTACAACTTTAATATTAATCTTTACTATAAAAAAGGGAATCCCAAACTGCTGTTTGCAAACCCCTGGGAGTTTGTGAGGGAACAACTGTTATCTATCTGACTGCCTGCTGTTCTTCTGAAAAATCTTCAGGTCCCACAAATTCTTTGTTTAATCAGCATTTTTGTGTATTTCCAACAATGACTGTATGATTTTGAGATCCATGTTTTCACATTGAGAGCAACTGAAGGACTCATATGCAACTATTACAAAAGGTTCAAACACTCACTGATGCTCCAGAGGGAAGAACGATGCATTGTATACCGTGGGGTGAAAACTTTTAAAGATCAGGGTAAATTTAACATTTTTGGTCTTCTGGGAAACACGAGATTTTTGAGGAAAATATTTCAGGATTCTTCTTCATATAATGGACTTCAATTGTGCCCCCGATTTTGAACTTCCAAAATGTAGTTTAAATGCAGCTTCAAAGGGCTCTAAACGATCCCAGACGAGGAAGAAGGGTCTTATCTAGCAAAACGATCTGTCATTTTCTTTTTGGAAAAATAAAAAATTTTATACTTTTTAAGAACAAAAGCTCGTGTAGCACAGGTTCTGGCATGTGCGTTCATGACGTACTATTGAATCAGTAAGGTCGCGTGGAATGTAGGAGGAACTACAGAACCAGTGTTTATAAAACGAACATGCAAAGACTAAGAAAGTGCAAGTAAGTCAAACGCTGTTTACAAACAAAAAGGTACAACGTGTCGGACGATTCTGAAGTTGTAGGAAAAAATAAGATGGAGTTTTTCGCCATTCTCTACCTTTTTGAGCTGGAGTAAACAGACGATGAACTTAGACGTGATTCATAATAGTAATGGGAAGTTCGGATCATTTTACCGACTCTGATCTTTGAGTCTCGTTCAGCAAAATGAACAAATCTTTTTTTGAGTAATTTCGTTAATTTTAGCAAAATCAGCATCACGTGACAGCCCCATAAGATGAACGAACGACTCGAAAAACCCGAAGAGTTGAAACCGGTAAACTAATTCCAGTACAGAACCTAATAGAATGTTGCGCATGCGCGACTGAACGAAACACTCCCCGAGACAACTTGTTCTTCGCAAGTCACATTAAAGATTCGTTCAAAATAAACGACTCGTTCAAGAACGACCCATGGACGAGCATCCGAGAGCCTGTGCTATGCGAGCTTTTGTGCTTAAAAAGTACACAAATTTTTATTTTTCGAAAAAAATGACAGATCGCTTTGCTAGATAAGACCCTTCTTCCTTGGCTGGGATCGTTTAGAGCCCTTTGAAGCTGCATTTAAACTACATTTTGGAAGTTCAAAATCGGGGCACAATTGAGCACAAAAGAAAAATCCTGAAATGCTATCCTCAAAAACCATAATTTCTTTATAACTGAAGACAGAAAGACATAAACATCTTGGATGACAAGGGGGTGAGTAAATTATTTGTAAATTGTTGTTTTGTAAGTGAACTTCTCCTTTAATGCATGGTTTTTCCTTCTGGAGCATCAGTGTTTGAACCTTCTGTAATTGTTGCAAAAGAGTCCTTCACTTGTCCTCAGTGTGAAAATATGCATCTCAAAATCATACAGTCATTGTTGGAAAGGGTTCAAATACACAAAAATGCTGAAAAACCAAAGAATTTGTGGGACCTAAAGGATTTTTCTGAAGAACAGCGGCCAGTTTAACTGTTCAGGACAAACAGGGGACTCATTAACAACTATCACTAAACAAAGAAAAACAGCTGTGGATTATTTAGGTAACAACACAGTATTAAGACTATATGTGGACTATATGTAAACGTCTTTTATGTGAAATATCTTATTCAGGTCAGTAATAAATAAAAAAAGAACATGACATCCAGGCTGAAAGAAATCACCAACTCGTGTTTTTTTTTTTTCTCTTTTCAGGTGCACTTTAACACACGGTTTGTGATGAAGACCCTGATGACCATATGCCCAGGCACAGTGCTGCTGGTTTTCAGTATCTCCCTGTGGATCATCGCTGCCTGGACCGTAAGAGTGTGTGAGAGGTGAGAGAGAGAACGAGCGTGAGGAAGAATGAACAAATGAATCATTGTGTTTCCAACTGCACCTTTCTGTCTAGACACTGTCAAGTTTCTTATGCTTAATGAGGACTCACCTGAATCCTCAGCAATAAGTGGCACTGCCTGGATGATAACACACCGCTTGAGGTGTGCAAACACTCACTGTTCTGTGGGGAGAAAAAAGAGACCAGAGAGAAAGAGGGATCGAAGGCAAGAAAGAGACAGAAACGGAGCACTTTCATTCACACCCTTGTTTCCAGAAGACCTGTCTATCTGTACAGCGTTCCTCCTTTTCCAGACTCTCCGGGCAGCAGCCGATCGCGACGTGCATCAACAGATTTCCCATGTTGCACCTTAAAAGGGTCGCGGGATAAACTAAGCCCTCAGGCCAGCGAGTGGGTGTTTCCGACTCTACCAGGAGTGTTGTCATGGTGACAAACTCTGGATGCGCGTTAGTCTCGAGGTAGACGATTTAAAATACTGAGGGTTCCCCGGTTTGGGCACCTGAGGTTTGATGATTATTTTGATGGCGGTAGGCGAGCAGCGTGATATGAGTGACGGTTTGCGCATTTGAATTGCCACGTCTGATCAGGGCGGCGTTGTTGTGAGATGAGCCTACAGGGATCTGCTCTATTTTTATGCACTGCACTCAAAGTCATCATGTTAAAGGCCCTTTCCAGAGGAGGAGTCTCCCTGCAGGCTGTGTGCTGCTCTTACTCAGTCCAGCACACAGTGGACTATAGACCTCCTCCTAACTGGATGAACTTATTTTAACTACTTTCTTGGGAGGTTGATATAATGCCTTGAGAGAAACTGTGTACTGATGCTACTGTACAAATAAAATAGAAAGCTCTGGTTGTCTTCTGATGAAGTCAACTTTAAATTGGCACTATTTACTTTCTTAATAGACATTCTTGGTCTGCATAATTCATTAGGTCACGTTAGTCTAAATGACACATTTATTTATCGATACGTGTGTTTCCTGGGGATCAAACCTATGACCTGTGTTGCTAGTGTTGTATTGTGCTTCAGGGAGTCAAAGTTATTTTGTGTTCTCAAAATAATTTCTTTTTAAATGATGTTACCTTGGCTGAAAGTATATATGAGCTGGATGAGGGAATTTATTTTATTTTATTTTATTTTAATTTATTTTATTTTATTTTTGTGTTTTATGCTGAATCAAAGGTAGAACAAGCATTTAATAAGTTTCTGGAAAAGCCTGTGAGAAAACAGTTAGAAACTAAATTTTATTTTATTTTACTTTATTTTATTTAATTTTATTTTTGTGTTTTATGCTGAATCAAATGAATAACTAACATTTTATTTTTTTTTATTTTTTTTTTTATTTTTGTGTTTTATGCTGAATCAAAGGAATAACAAGCATTTAAGAAGTTTTTCGAAAAACAGAAACTTGAAATTTATTTTATTTTATTTTATTTTTGTGTTTTATGCTGAATCAAAGGAATAACTAACATTTTATTTCATTTTATTTATTTTATTTTGTTTCATTTTTGTTTTATGCTGAATCATTTTTTCGAAAAACAGTTAGAAATGTATTTTATTTTATTTTATTTATTAATTTTATAACTGTATTTATTTATTATTATTATTATTATTATAATGTTTTAAGAAGTTTCCCAAAAATGTATTTATTTTATAATTTTATAACTTATTTATTTTCTTTTATTTTAGAATTTTATTCTGTTTTATATTTATTTTATTTTATTTATTTTTATAGTTTGTTTTATTTTTGTAATTTAATTAATTAATTAATTTCATTTTCATTTTTAATTAATACAATTTTATTTTATTTTTGCGTTTTATGCTGAATTAAAGGTACAACATACATTTAAGAAGTTTCTCAAAAAAGCCTGTGGGCAAACAAATTGAAATTTGAAGTTCAGATTATATTTATTTTATTTTATTTATACCTTTGAGTCAGAATAATTATTGTTATACATTTGATTCAGCATAAAACACCAAAAATAAAATAAAATAATAAAATAAAACGAAATAGAATAGAATAAATATTATTTTATTTTATTTTTATTTTATTTTTGTGCTTTATGCTGAATCAGAGGTATAACAAACATTTAAGAAGTTTCCTGAAAATTCCTGTGGGCAAACAAATAGAAACCCTAAAGTTAAAATGTTTATTTTATTTTAGAATTTTATTTAATTTTATTGAATATTTTGTTTATATTTTATGTTATTATTTTATTTTATTTTGTTTTTGTGTTTTATGCTGAATCGAAGGTATATCAAACATTTTAAGTTTCTTGAAAATTAATTTAATTTATTTTATATAATTTATTATTAATTTCATTTTATTTAATTATTTTTACTTAATTTTATTATTTTACTTTTTGTGGTTTATGCTGAATCAAAGGCATAACAAAACATTTAAGAAGTTTCTTGAAAGAGCCTTTAGGCAAACATTTAGACTTTCCTTCAAAGTGCTTTGCAGATCAGATTAAGGAATGGAAATGTATGAAATATTTGATGCGAAAACTTTGATGTGATATTTGTGCCTATTTCACATCCAGTTATTGCTTCTCCATACCTTCCACAGGCAGAACCTGTTCAAAGTTTCCTCCGATAATCAAATCTTTCCCAACTGAACCTCAGCTTCTTTTTCTCTCTCTCTCAGGTACCATGATGCTCAGGATGTGACCAGTAATTTTTTGGGTGCAATGTGGCTCATCTCTATCACCTTCCTCTCCATTGGATACGGAGACATGGTGCCTCACACCTACTGTGGCAAGGGAGTGTGTCTGCTCACAGGAATTATGGTATAAACACACACACAGCACAGCGTTTTCACACCCATGGCAGAAAGGGACAGTCTAAAGATATGTTTTCCTACTCGTTATCTTACTTCTAGTAACCCAAACCTGCACACCTACCACAGTCTCACCAGCCATGTCTGTTGGCAAACACCAGGACACACCAGCTCGCAAACATCGAGTGTTTTTAGGATGAATCCTTTTGTGTATTCTGGGCCGGCACATTTGTTCAGCTTTGAGGCTGTTGTGGGCTGCCATTGTTCTGCCTGATTAGCTCACAGCACAATGGCGTTAGCTTAATGTAAACCCCAGGTATTTCTTGCCATAATCTCTCTCTCAGAGCCTTTACTGCGTGTCCCTGTGCTTGAGGAAAGCTTGACAGGTGCTGTATCGCAACGGTTTAGATGCGTTTATTTTGATGTTGAGTTTGCAGATGGTAAATATCTGTTAGCAGAGGTCACTTTCTCTCCTCTCTCTGTTGTTGTGTTTGGAGTATTTGTTCTTCCTGTTCACATACTGTCAGTTTCAGTGTCTTTAAATATCCTCAGAGAAAGACTACAGAGGGAAAACATGGTTAACGTGACGTGACGGATCTTTTTCTGTTTATTTTCGTTTTGGGAGTTTTTTTTGGGGGGGAGATCTTCATCTTTCCCTCTCGATTACACACACGCATGTACACAAAAAAGAAAAGAAACATCCTTTAAAACTCTAGTTTAAAGTGGAAAGGGAATCAGTCAGTCAAGTTTATCTTATTTAGTAAACTGATTTCCACTTAAAGGAGAAGTCCACTTCCAGAATGGAAATTTACAGATAATGTACTCACCACCCTTGTCATCCAAGATGTTCATGTCTTTCTTTCTTCAGTCGTAAAGAAATTATGTTTTTTAAGGTAAACATTTCACGTTTCTTTTTCCATATAATGGACTGCTATAGTGCCCTGAGGTTGACCTTTCAAAATGCAGTTTAAATGCGGGTTCAAACGATCCCAAATGCGGTTGTAAACGATCCCAGCTGAGGAAGAAGGGTCTTATCTAGCGACGCGATTTGTTATTTTTATAAAAAAATACGATTTAAATATTTTAGAATCTCAAATGCTCCTCTTGTCTTGCTCTCGTTGAACTCTGCGTAATCTGCCTCAAGACAGTTAGGGTATGTCGAAAAACTCCAGTCGTATTTTCTCCCTCAACTTCAAAAATCATTTCAAGATCATCCTACATCACTGCAGAAGTTCCGACCCAGTCTTTGCAAAGTGAACATGCAAAGAAGATCAAACACCCTCAACAAAAATGGTAAAACAGCGATATAGGATGAGTTTTTCGACATACCCTCAACATCATGAACCGAAAAAAAAACAAGCATTTGACATTAAGAAGTATATAAATTGTATTATTTTTTTATGAAAATAACCAATCGTTTTGCTAGATAAGACTATTCTACATCTTGGATGACAATGGGGTGAGTACATTATCTGTAAATCTTTGTTCTGGAAGTGGACTTCTCCTTTAAAAGCTACAAAATACATATAACAGACACGATTAATGTAACCATTTTAAATGTGTGACATCACAGAGTTGGTTTGCAGTGAAATAATAAAAGCAATTCTTTACTTTTTGAAAACACACTTGTGTTGAAATGGAGAAAGACGAACTTGAAAGGATTGTTGAGCCTGTAATAAGTGCAATTGCTTATGTATTTGAGCCGATACGTGAGGGGACCGATAAACACTGAGCATGTTTATGTGGATACTTGTCAAAACAGCCATTCTGGTGTAATTTTGTGTGGATTTGGTCAAGAAGACAAAAAAGAGAATTGATCAATTTGGTGCTCGTGTACTGATTTCAGATTTCAGTTCATTAATGTGGCGTGATAGATTGTTGTAGCTTCTGTGTACCGGCCTGTGCTTAATCAACCGCATAGGTAAACATTCGTGACAGTTTCGTTTTTGTTCTGGATCCCCTGTTCTGCTGCCACACTGGAGTGCGTTCACCACCAACTGGACGGGATGGGAATTACAGCTACAATTTTAAATGGATCACCCTCAGTGTAATCCGTCGAAAGTGACGGACGCCCTTCAGATTTTTCCGTCACTGATAAAAACAAATCCATCAATGCGGACAATTTCCGTTTAACGTGACCTCTGATATATATATAAATCTAAAGAATTAATAATAATAACAATAGATTAGGCCAAACTGTGTAATATAGATTTCTTTCTTTTAATGATTTTCATTATTTTAATGAGGCATTTTTTGTTCATTATGATATCAGGACAGTTGTATCATCTTGACATTTTTGGCTTTATGCTCCCCAAAGTGAATTTTTAATTAAAATTTGTTTATCATAGCAGATGTATTCGAGTCATTGTATGTATGACGTCTATTTATTTATTTTGAATAAATTAGGCCAAAAAAAATAGCGACGTGTCATTAACCCAGATAACACTGACATATTCTCACAGTCTTAATTGTTTGAAAGGGCAGCTAATGTTTCATACTACTTGTGTTCTTTCCATCTTTAAATGTGAGCTGCTAAAGAGATGAAACACTACAGAACAGGTATTAGCGAAGGAGAGAGAGAAAGAGTGTTGGATGTGATTTCTTTTACTGTTCAGAGTGATTGTAATGACTTTCTATAGGCAGAATTATGGGACTTGTTGCTATGACAACATCGAAGGCCAACTCTGTTAGAATGTACCACTGCCCTGCGGGAACGGGAGTGTTTGGGCAGGGTTTTAGTTTGCCGGTCTCTTGGTGCTGCTCGAGGATTTAGGGATGCAAGAAGCACCTGTCTATCCTGTGGAATGTAGGACATTACATATCATCATAGCATCTTTAATAACTCACATCCTCATTCAAACACCAGCTAAGGCTAATGGATTATTAGAGCGGAGTATTAGTTTTTCTATAGCATCATAACAGTTGAGGATTCAGCATTGTCAGCTGTAACACAATATGTTTTGGTCTGAGGGCAGGTGGTTTTTCTTCTTTTCTCATGACGTTAATAACCTTTGGATCTGGAAAGAAGACGTCTGCAGATAAATGGATCTTTCTTGGACTCTTTTGACACTTTAAGAGATTAATGTTTCGTGTTTTGTCTGGGAATAGTTTTATACAAGTTGACATATGGAAGCACACATACACATTTTGTCAGTGTCCTAGAGGGGTTTTCCATGGATGGCCGTCATGTTTTATTAAGTGCTGTGTATGGGCAACAAAAGTGCTTTTTGAAAATGGGCTTTTTTGTTTTATATTTATGTCTTGTAAAATGGGTCTAGAGTATTTTTGGTTTTACGTTATCTTCTGTACGTCCTACGAATAGGTTTAAAAACATTCCATTAACGTTTTACACACACACTGTACATACGCCACATAAGCACACACACTTTCATTAGTCACTTTTTAATTCAAATTCATTTCTTATTAGTAGTTCTGCGACCTCATTAACACCTCCCCTCCTCTTCTCCTCCCCTCACTTTACACTCCATCTTTTTTCCCCCAGACCTCTTCACTTTCTGTGCTAAACTGTTGTTTCTCTCTTATTGAACTGAAATTTTATTTACTCCGACTCTTCACCTCAGAATGGGTTTATTTCCTCATTTTCCCGCAACCTGCCTCAGTCTCTTTTCGTTTGTGCGCCTCTACCACTTTGGTGTAGTCGTTGGTGATATCTTCAGTTTACACCTTTGTGATGTGTAAATGGGGATAAACCTCTCTGTGTGTGTGTATTTTTTTTTCTTTTTATCACCTTGGTCTCTACAGTGATATCTGTACTGTTCCCAGTCTAAATCAGAAAATATTAAGAATTTCATATCACTGTCACATTTCATCCCAGGACAAAAAAAATAAATAAATTGTGTTTAAATTACATTAGTATATTTTATAATATATTTTTAATTACTCTGCTTAAAAAGAAAAGTTCACCCAGAAATGAAAATTCTGCCAGTAATTACTCATCCTCATGCCGTTCCAAACTTCTAAGACCTTTGTTCATCTTCGGAACACAAATTAAGATATTTTCAATAAAGTCCGAGAGCTTTCTGACCCTGCAAAGACAGCAATGCGACTGACACGTTCAAGGCTCAGAATAGTAGTAAAGACATTGTTCATGTGACATCAGTGGTGCAACCGTAATTTTATGAAGCTTGTGTGCAAAGAAAACAAAAGTAATTACTTTATTCAACCATTTCTTCTCTTGCGTGTCAGTCTTTGACGCGTGTTCATGAGAGTACCACAATGCATTTATACGTGTCAAAGACTGACATGGAAGAGAAGTAATTGTTGAATAAAGTAATTATTTTTGTTTTCTTTGCACATAAAATTTATTCTCGTAGCTTCATAAAATTACGGTTGAACCACTGATGTCCCAGATTACCGGGGTTCCAGACATTTATACATATAAGGAAAAAGACATTTTATATTTTTTAAAAAGGCATTTCTGGCAAATCCAGGTAATTGACCATAGAAATATGATTTTTAATGTTTATGACTGTTATAGCGCCAGCTGCAGTTCGATCTGCTTAAAACTGCATGTTTGTTTAGAATGAATTGTCACATGTCCTCACCAGGTTTCGTGAAGTTTTCCTTGAGACTTTATAGGATTTTGGGTAAATTTGGACAGGCCCTTTTTCTAAACCCCGTCACAGCTTCCCAAAGGGTAAATTTCAACATTTTTTTGATAATTGTTGACCTAGAGAGTCCAGAGAATTGTACCATAGTGTTTTTTTTGTTCTGATCGACCTCTGTTAACCTTGACTAACAGTTGCTCAAACTTAATCAGCCAATGCGACCATGTCTTTTGAGATATGCAGATGTTCTTGTAGACACTTGTGGAACTTCGGACCAAGACCGTGCACATCGATGGTTGCGCAGTTATAGCTATTTTCATGTTTTTTTTCACCTCTTATAGCACCACCAACTGGCCAAGCTCTGTGATTTTTTTTTTTCCTGTGACCTCAGATTGAGCGACTACATAAGTGTTCTAAGTTTGGTGAAGATATCTCATTCCGTTTAGAAGTTATAGGAATTTTGAGAAGGGTCTGGCTGCAGACATGCACCTGCACTCAGACAACTGCACTTCCGGGTGTGACGTCACTTGCAGTGGATTTTATTTTTACTTTATTTTAGGTATTTTTTTTTTTTTTTTTATTGAATCTCTCAACATTTTACAACAGCAGCCAGGTGGTGAAGACAAAAAAAAAGAACCTAAATTACAGTGTCACTCGCAATCGCCACCTGCGCTCTCAGCTACCTGCGACTTCACTTGCAATCCACACAAATGGTGTGTGTTGACAATAGAGACAAGACGCTGTGGTCGTTAAACGATTAAAACTAATTTAATAGCATAACGTACAGGGTCCTGCAAGTCATCTGTACAAGATAAAAACAAGACCCGCAAATCGGTGGCCACAGAACAGCAGAATATGAACGCAATGCGCAAAGTCTCTGGTTAAGCTTTTTCCTCCGGTAGAAAACCATTAACACTTGATATGGCTTAATGTATTAAGATACAATAAGTGCCATTAAACGATCAAATTTGTAATACAGTTTATTAATTTAATGTACTACAAGGCAAGCATATGGCCATGAACACAATGCGCAAACTTTCACTTTTATACTTGCCCAGCAAACGCTTAATGTGGCAAAACGGACTAAGATGATAAAGACCAAATTCAATATAAACCTTATTGTTGTCAAACGATATACCAGCAGGTATGAACGTGCCATAACAAAGGCATTAGGTGATTTTTAAAAGGACTAACTCTGTATAGGCAAGCAGACGAGCCCAGAACGTAATGCGTTAAATAGACGTTTTCCTCCCATAGAAAATCAATATAAAATCAATATAAACAAAAGACAATGATATTAAACAGCTGTAGAGATTATTCTTTATGGGAAAACGCGAATGTACGCAGCGTTGCGTTTATTCTGGTCTCACCTGCTTGTGTGTAGTTGTTTTAATAATGAATAGGAGCATATTGAGTTTAGTCTTTATCATCTTAATCCGTTATGCCACATTATGCCACGTTTTGCGAAGGAAAACACTATAGCCTACATATACATTATATTAATAAACTGTATATTGAATTTGATCTTTTAATTGCATCTTAATACATTAAGCCATATTAAGTGTTAATGGTTGTCTACGGGAGGAACACGCTTAACGAGAGACTTCATATTCTCTCGTTCATATTCTGCTTCATATTCATATTCGTTCATATTCTGCTGTTCTGTGGCCACGGATTTGCGGGTCTTGTTTTTATCTCCTACAGATGACTTGCAGGACCCTGTATGTTATGCTAAATTAGTTTTAATCATTTAACCACCACCATTTGTGTGGATTGCAAGTGACGTCGCAGGTAGCTGAGAGTGCAGGTGGCGATTGCGAGTTACTTTGTAATTTAGTTTCTTTTTTCTTGTCTTCACCACCTGGCTAGTGTTGTAAAATGTTGAGAGATTCAATTAAAAAAATAATAAATATATAAAATAAAGTAAAAAAAATAAAATAGACTGCAAATGACGTCACTTCCGGAAGTGCAGGCATCTGAGAGTGCAGGTGCAGATGTCTGCAGCCAGACCCTATTGGGAATTTTACAAAAAGTGGCCCTGCCCCTTTCGAACGTTTTGGGTCCCTTTGCGACGTTGAGTCAAAAATTCAACTTTTGTTTGATAATTATTGATATTCACTCTCTAGAGAATCTTTCTGCACTGGATTGGTTCTGATCGGTGAAAAACCTAGGACTAGTTCGCAAAAGTAGTTTTTTCAAAAAATGCAAAATACCCGAAAATTTCGTCAAGCTCACGATTGAATCTGAGGCGTGCGTTTTGTCCGGTGTAAGCCAAAGATTCCAACGACATAAAACACTTGAGCCTGTGACTGACAGTTTAGAAGTTATGAGCGATTTCGTACTTTTGATCGCTGTAGCGCTCAGGGCGATTGGGACGAGCCTTGGACACATTTTTACATGGAGATCGCTGATCCATGACCATTTTAACAATTACAATAGGATTTCAGCGCTATGAGCTTGAACCTCTAAATATCTTAATTTGTGTTCTGAAAATGAGGGTAAGTAATTAACGACTTTAAATTTAAAATTTTGTGTGAACTGTCCCTTTAAATTCACATTACTTATATACTGTAATGACAAGTGACAGTAAGTGAACAGGTGAGCATATGCAAGAGACCCAAAACATTTTAACAGTATCTCAAAAGGAGATATTATTTAAACATGAAAGCTGCTATATGCTAGGTCTAGATAGAAACTGGTCTGCTTTCACACTAAACAAAAACCTGTACCACTACATTCATTCTTCAAAAAAAGTTTTCCCTCTTTGGTCATGCCTTGTCTCCCTTAGGGCATTATGTATACAGAACTACCACTGTTTTAATAGAAACAGGTGCATGATGCCACAGAATGTAACACTGCAAAAAATCGTAATAGCCCTAAAATTGTCTTCAATTTCTTGAAGCAAAATATAATTGTTTGTTATTACATTTTTTTGCATGACACATTTGTAATTTCTCTCTTTTTACTTAAACCACCTTACAAACACTTTGTTTTGTCTCATATATAATGCTCTGTCATCTGGAATGGAGTTAATGTTTCTATAGCCCATCCATGCGACCTTACTTATTTATATCAGCCATGTTGTTCCATGTGACCTCTGCTAATGATACAAGCATGTAATGTTTTGATTCACGTGTGTTCTCTCACCTTGACCTCGTCTCTTGTCTCTCGCAGGGAGCAGGGTGCACTGCATTGGTTGTTGCCGTGGTAGCCAGAAAGCTTGAATTGACAAAGGCGGAGAAGCATGTGCACAACTTCATGATGGACACACAGCTCACCAAACGGGTAAACACACACACACACACGGGGAACTAAATGGACACATAGACAGCTTTCTATTCAGAAAAGCATATACATGTACCAATTTTCCCTCCGTAGGTCCTTTTAAATTTTTGATGCACTTGCAGGACTCAGAAATAGCTCCCCGTATCAAATATGTAGGCAACATCATGGCTGACATCAGTGTCTAGAAGGCTGGTGATCAATAATTGCAACGCAGATTAAAAAAAATCACTTTAGCAGTGAAGTGCTGCTTCAGATGAACAGCTACAGTAAATGCCTTCCTCGAGTGAGGGAGGAAGAAAGAGGATGGAAAGCGAGCCTGTTTTTTAAAAGTTTATTACCTCAAGCTCACTCAATTGCCTCAGTTTAACAGGCTGTTGGGGGAAGAGAGAAAGAGAGATCGATAAATGCTGTAGCGTTACCGTGGCAATCATCCTCGTGCATTAAGTTTGCCGCTACTATGGTTACAAACCTCTACTAAAAGAGAAAAAATGCGCTCGCAACTTTGACCTCACAAACCTGTTGCCGTGGAGACGTGGCGGCAAAAGGTTTACCTTTAACTGGATGACAGGGTGCAGGGTGTCCCTCCGTCTCCCCGTCAGGAGGTGCTGACAGTACACTGAAGATGGACAAGCTTCTCCAGCTAGAATTGTTTACCTCAAGCTGTCTTTAAATAGAAATGCTAATGCGCTCTTTATAAAGTGATCCAGTTTTCTAATCACGTTGGTAGCATTTTCACAAGTTTTCGTAAGTGGTAAATATATTCAGTACTCTTGTGTACTTATCACATTTGTAAAAGCAAGTCTTCAAGAATAAATATGCATCCGTGAGGGTTGTAAATATTTCCTTTCATGCAGTTATTGTTTTCGTAAAGGTTATTATGACATATAGCCATTTTAACTACACTCTTAAAAACAAAGGATCTTAATAGGCATCTGTGGTTCCATTAAAGCCATTTAACATCCATAGAACCTTTCCATTTTTATTCAAAAGATTCTTTGTAGTGGCAAATGGTTCTTTAGATTATTAAAAAGCTCTTCACACTAAGAAAAAAATGGTTAAAGTGTAGCAAATATACAAGATACTAAGGTATTACATAGGGTCCTATGATTTCCACAATGCGGAAAACATGGACGAAATCCGTTTATTAATATGGAATTTACTGTATACCGTGGAATATAAAAAAAGCAGCTAAAACTAGTTTTATCTGGAGAGTTTTAGAGGGGTTTTAGCCACTTCTTGAACTGTTATAATTGTTATAATTTGTAAACGTTTTACCCACCAACTGAGGACTGACACGGGTAAATATACTCGCTGACGCCGATTTTTACTCGCATTTGGCACTTGGCGAATGTTAAATTTAGGCCCTGTGTTTATGTACTCATATATGGAGGCGGCAGAGGCTGAAAACACCATGAGCGTAACGTGCGCTTCAGTATGTGTTTAGTAAACAAAACCGCGCGTCTGCACCATTCATTCACACAGAGACACACAGAACATGCAGGATTCGAATTTAAATAGTACTTTTGTGGCTTGATATTTACAGATACTAGTTCATATTGTGGTTTGATTTAAAGGAGAAGTCCACTTTCAGAATAAAGATTTACAGATAATGTACTCACCCCCTTGTCATCCAAGATGTACATGTCTTTCTTTCTTCAGTCCTAAAGAAATTATGTTTTTTGAGGGAAACATTTCAGGATTTTTCTCCATATAATGGACTGATATGGTGCCCCAAGTTTGAACTTTTAAAATGCAGTTTAAATGCGGCTTCAAACGATCCCAAATGCGGTTGTAAACGATCCCAGCCATAGAAGGGTCTTATCTACTGAAACGATCGGTTATTTACATAAAAATAATACAATTTGTATACTTTTTAATGTCAAACGCTCCTCTTGTCTTACTATCCCTGAACTCTGTTTTTTTCCGGTTCATGACAGTTAGGGTATGTCGAAAAACTCTCATGTTCTTTCTCAACTTCAAAATCGCCCTATACCGCTGTTCTACCTTTTTTGTTAAGGGTGTTTGATCTTCTTTGCATGTTCACTTTGCATAGACTGGGTCGGTACTTCTGCAGCGATGTAGGATGATTTTGAAATTATTTTTGAAGTTAAGGGAGAAAATGACATACTTGAGTCAGAATGCACAGAGTTCAGGGAGTTCAGGGAGAGACAAAAAATATTTAAATATTTTTTTTTTTTTTTTATGAAA
Organism: Labeo catla; assembly: GCA_012976165.1. NCBI lineage: Eukaryota > Metazoa > Chordata > Actinopteri > Cypriniformes > Cyprinidae > Labeo > Labeo catla. The sequence continues at coordinate 111,337 of VONZ01000936.1, forward strand.
ACAACCAATCGTTTTGCTAGATAAGACCCTTCGGCTGGGATCCTTTACAACCGCATTTGGGATTGTTTGAAGCCGCATTTAAACTGCATTTTGTAAGTTTTAAACTTGGGGCACCATAGCAGTCCATTATATGGAGAAAAATCCTGAAATGTCTTCCTCAAAAAATTCTCAAAAAAATTCTTTATGACTGAAGAAAGAAAGACATGAACATCTTGGATGACAAGGGGGTGATTACATTATCTGTAAATGGAAAATGGTTCTTCAGATTATTAAAAAGCTCTTCACACTAAGAAAAAAAAAATTGTGAAAGTGTAGGAAATATGCAAGATACTAGTTTTAAATCACATTACAGAGAGTCCTATGATTTTCGCAATGCTGAAAACGTGGACGGAATCATGGAATCTGAATTTACTGTATACCGTGAAATGTCACAGAATTTTCCTGCTTAAAAAAAAGCTAAAACCAGCCTAAGCTGGTTGGCTAGTTTTGTCTGGAGAGCAGGCTGGTTTTGAGGGGCTTTAGCCACTTTTTTAATTGGTCAGGCTGAGAGACCAGCTGGCCAACCAGCTAAATCCAGCTTGGCCAGGCTGGAAAACCATCTTAACCAGACTAGGATACCAGCTAAAACCAGCTACTTCCATCTTAAACCAGCTAAATAGCTCAGGCTGGTTTTAGCTGTTTTTAGCAGGGTTGCCAAATTTGGGATGAATAAATCAAAAGTAGGTCAGTACACTTAAATCAAAATGTGATATGAACTTGTGTCTGTGAATATTAAGCCACAAAAAAACTACTTAAATATGAATCCTGTATGTTCTGTGTGTCTCTGTGTGAATGAATGGTGGTTTTGTTTACTAAACGCAGACTGAAGCGTGCGTGACGTTAGCAGGCTGGGGAATATGGCAAAATATTTTCAGAACTATTACAGAAAATGTAACTACAACATGATTCAACTAATGTTTTCTTTATTAACCCTCTAGCTAAATCAAATTGGTCAAGGTAATTGAAAATGACTTTAGGTAGGCTAAAATGTTCTGTAAAAACGATGAACAGCAGCTTTCAGCCTGTCACCATGATGCAAACATGAAATATCAGACAAACAGTAGTAGCTGCTTTTCCATTGTTTTTTCTGTGGAAACATGGACGTGTCTTTTGTATTCCACTGCCTGCGTTGCATCTTTGTCAACACAAAAGCACATTCTGTGTGAATGCCGCCCAGCGAAGTGCATCACGTGAGTGGTTTATCACGTGCGCTGATATGTGGTTGGATCGCTCTTTTCTCTTTACTGTTATCATTGGCATATTGTCAGAGTGACTAATTTTAACATTTGGTAATATTTGTATTCAAAATCGCGATTCCTCTATTTTAAAAAAATCAAATTGTGGCAATAATTATATTCGAATTAATTGGAATCGATCGAAAAAAACGGCCAGCACTAATTCAGTCTCTTCTGCCTCATTATATGAATATGAGCACATGAACATAATCTCTTAAAATACTCTTGAGAGTCAGTTGACGTGCATTTAACCATTTCTTCTGAGAAAAAACTATTGTCATATCATATACAAACAGAAACGTAAAGGTCTTCACAGCAACCCGCCAAATAAAAAAAATTGTTTTGAAAAAATTATGACAGAAATATATTACTTAATGTAATGATAGTACTATTACTAATAATAACATTATTATTAAAACATAATTTGTTAAGGAATATTAAACAGAAAAAAATTATTTACCAGAAAAATGTAAATATACAACACATTATTTCTGAAAAAATAATAATACATTTTTGATAAAATCAACTAATTAGAGATGCTTTTGATTATAAAAAATTAATGAAACCATTAAAATGGAATTTAGAAAATGAATGGGAAACAGAGAAATAAAACTGAATTTGGGAAAATAAAATAATTAATTAAACAATTAATTAGACATGATTTTTTTTATTTAACCATTAAAACAAAGTCTAGAAAAATGAAAACAGAAAATAAAAACAGAACCCAGAAAAATGAAAACTGAAAAAAAAACATTATTTGGGAAGAAAATAAAACAGATTTCATAGGGCCCATATCTATCCAGTGTTTAATCTAAGGTGTGATGAATGAAGAAATAATACAGTCATGAGGTTCTGTGCCAATTCTAAGAGTAGGTCAGAGTATATGATCAATAATACAATAAAATAACTCCATTAACTCTATTATAAAAGTGTTGTGCATATCCTGTACACTTACTTTTTTCTTGGAAAAATGTTTTATGATTGAATTGACTCTTGTAGATTGAGGTGAGCTAGTCTGGCAGCTGCTGTAATGGTAAAGATTCAATTTACCACATAGTCAACAATGATGGCCCAGACTTCATTAAAGTTCCCTGCCCTCTGCCTCTTTCTGGCTTTTGTCTGACGTCCACTTACAACTGCTTTGACCTCTCTGACAATCTCTCTTTTGATCTCTTGTCTCATTTGTCTTTGATTGATTGTACAGTACCTAGTAGTAATTGTCATGTGAAAGAACTATACAGAAGCACTGTATGAAGAGGTCATTATGGTTGGTTAAGATGTTGACTCTCAAACACGCATAATAATCAATCAAACCTGCTGAAACTGCAAGTAGAGCAAAGTTTGGTTTGGGCTGTTTAGAATGGTTTCAATGAAATCAGAGATTCTCAACCATAGGGTGTCAGCAAACTTAAAAGAGGTGCTCCAAAAAGTATTTAAAAATAGACAAAACAAACACTAAAGTAGGCCAAAACAACCAAAAGTTTTGTTATTTTCATCACTATGTATAAGGTAGACTATTTTTTTTTAAGTGATTTCAGGTCCTGGAAAAGTCATGTAAATTAATACAAAATTTTAAATCCATGTGCATTTTTATAATGAATATTAATTTTTCTAGTTATGTCAAGCTCAAATCATGGGGCCTTTGAATATTTTTGCAGATAATAGGGGACCTTGGAGCCAAAAAATTCAGAACCGCTTGATTAAATGATGGTCAAATCTTTTAAAATAAATGACGAGTGAGAAGCAAATAAAACAATAGCATGGGTAATGCAATTTCTTACATGAAATGTGTATTTAAAAGAAGAAATAGTGAATAGCACTTAAAATTTGAGAAAATTTGCCACTTGTGAAAATGGCACCAAAGTGACTAAAAAAATATGTTTTGAAACACTACATTAGTTTTATTATTTAATGTATTTTAAGTAAGTTTTATTAATTATTTAAGTTTTTTGTTTATATGGTGAATGATATGTAGATTGTCAAATAAACTTGCTGGTACACTACCAGTCAAAAGTTTTTGAACAGTAAGATTTTTAATGTCTTTTTTTAAGTCTCTTCTGCTCATCAAGACTGCATTTAGTTTGATCCAAAGTATGGCAAAAAAGTAACATTTTGAAACATTTTTATTATTTAAAATAACTGTTTTCTGTCTGAATACATTTTAGAATGTAATTTTTTCCTGTGATTTAATAAATGCAGGCTTGTGAACAGAAGAGACGTCTTTAAAAAACATTAAAAATCTTACAGTTCAAAAACTTTTGACTGGTAGTGCATATCTAAACTATACCATCAATTTGCATGATGATTTTAGAAATTATATTGAAAACTACCAAATCACTGCTTAAAAAAGTGATTGTATGGATGTGGATCTTGCCTAAAAGGTCACTAATGGCCTTATGTATGTAAATAAGTCAGTATATTGTATGATCTAGTTTGTATATTTAGGAGATATGTATATTTACGAACTGTATTATTATTTATAGTAGCAGTATTTATAACTGCTTCAGCGTCATTTGGTTTCCGGATTCCAGAAAACTCCACTTGTAGACTGCTATGAGCATCCCTGCCTAAATTATATCTGGTATCATCGTTCTCCCTCTCTCATTCTCTCTAACTTGTCCTGTCTCTGGCTCCTCTCATAAATGAGACCTGCATTGAGGTTGGGCCAGAGCTCCTACTCTTGTATTATTAAATACACTGACCACTGTTAATTAATCAGAGCTGCGCAGTGCTAAATCCAGACACAGTGTTTAAAAAAAAAAGCCTGGTGCTGCCCTATGGGTGGAGGAATACTGTCAAATCAGGAGCTTATTAAAAGCGGGAAGGTTCTATCGTCCCTCCGTTGCCCACCGAGGATGTAATTGTTCTTTCCTCCAAAGCGGCGCCCCTTTGAAGTCTCCTCATTCATTTTTCTTCAGCAGATTTTCTTATTCAATTTTGTCCTGTATTTGCTCTCCGTCTCTCTTTTCATGCGCAATATGTGAGATTTAGAGAGCATTCGTAGCTTCAGGACAACACAAACAAATCTTTTGATGCACAAGGAGGTCTTCAAGTGAGACAGGCAGGGGTTAAAAATACTGTAATATTTGAACCTCAAAACGTTCTGTTGTGACCATTTCACACATTGTATTTTAGTACAAAAACTGGCATCCTAACCACCTGCAGTGCTGTTTAACCAGATGCTAAATGCACTAGCGTGCACTAACACTGCATTTAAATAGGTTCATATGGTGAATCAAGTGCTAAAAAAATGCTGAGTGAATTTACCTCTACACTTCCTGATGTATCAGTACAGGAAATGAGATTAAAGCCTCCTCACACATCACACTCATCAACTTAATTAGAATATATCATTTTTTGTCAGATGGTCACATCCAAAGTTTTGTCATAAAACTCTAGATGGTGCAGTCCGATAGGTCTAACTCAATCTGACACAGTGACATCAGGAACACTAGAACATGCTTTCATGCGGTTCGCATTATTTTTTTAACATAATTTACATTATTACAATACATCTCACCCAGCCTGGCACATAAGGCTCGATTAGTTCCGGGTTTAATGAAGGCCCGCCTACCGAAAAACAAAATGTGTTGTGATTGGTTAGCTGTCCCACTGTGTTGCGATTGGCGAACAGCTTAGATGGTGTTTCAGTACTGCCACACCCCTTGTCGAAGAAGCAAGTTCCATGTACAACTGTTAGCGCAAGCTAGATTAAACTGATTCTTATGTTTTAAATATGGATATTTTTCTTACAAAAACGGGTCGATTCGCTACAGGAGGCCGGGAGGGTTAATAAAGCTTGGGAGTGCCAGGATAAATTTTAATATAACTCCGATTGCATTCGTCTGAAAGAAGGAAGTCATATAGAGCTTGGGAATCTACGTCACTGCGCATTGCATTCTGGGTAGTCGCCGCCATGTTTTAGGACACGCTAAATAGAGCGTCCTAAATCACTAGAGGAAAAAACGACTGTATTTGTGTTAATGTTTTTAAGAGCTGCTTGCACTTGCTTAGAATAATTGTACTAATATTGGAACCCATTGCGTTCATTCAAGCACTCAGTCGTGTGGCCAGAACACGACACATACACACTCACAATCATACGACCGCCTTCTACTGTACCACACACAGGACCGAATTAATTTCTCTTTTGCAGTTTTTAATAACTAGGTGGCACTGATATATCTGCCAGATAAAATAAACACACCATAGCTTGATCTCTGCCAGCTGATCATGTAAGTGAACCACCGCTCTGCACATTTTGTGTGTATCTCAGTCTGTTCTATTCAAAAGTAAGTGCCCTGCGAACTTGAAATATTCCGCCCTGATTCCAGTTCGAAGACAGCGTATATGTTCAATTCAACGAGCATTAACATGTGCAAGACATGAAGACATGAATTTAAATTGCATTTATTGACAGAGGTATATTATGTCACGCTTCTCTAGTAAGTTTAGTCTGTGTGTAAAGACGATGCAGGTGGTGGCGTAGCGCAAATCCATGAATGAATATTCCTAAGTAAAGTAAGCACTGATGTATTTAATCATATATCATATCACCATAATTTCATTAAGGGATGAAGTGCAGTAAGTTTTATTTGACTTAAACTGAACAAATACGCGATTTCTTACAAAGAGCTGCTGAACAGTAAATCAGATGAGTTGCTTTATGAACAATGACAGTGATCGCAACGAGTCATATCACAGATTAAATTACATTTCCAAACGTGTTATTCATAGCGTGAGCACTTACAAATTCATGTGGATCAGAAATTATGAATCTGTAATTAATAATAAATAGAAACGACAAAGCCAGATTTTGAAGTTGTTTATTTTCATTGAGCTGCTTTCGCCATTGTGTTGTTTCAAGCTGAAAAGCATAAAATTGCGCTTCATTTTAGATCCGTTCTCCACTTCCGGTCATGACAGCAGATATGGCAGTTTATGTCACAGCAACCGTTCATCTACCTCCACTATTACCCAGTTTAGACTGTAGTGTCCGTGTCCGAAAGTCCCAGAATACTGTGCGTTGCTGACATCACGTTCCCATACTTCATATACCTAAGACGCATGGAGGGTGAATAAATAATACGCTACAGTAGTGTTGGGTCTTATCATCAGCCTGCGCGATCACCAGTACATGATATTATCATGCTGTTTTTTACAAACTTAGTTTCATTGCCCGAAACCAGCTCCAGCATAAGGCTAAAAGCAGCCTAACATTATCAAAGAACATCATCACTGATCAGCCTAGCCTATTCTAGTGCAAGTTAATGCATTTTAAAAAACACTGGCGTTATAAGTGAAGCTATCTACACTGTATGAATAAATCTCTTACCAGACACTGCACACATCTGCGGCGCGCTACGGCGCCGACACGCAAACAGAGTAGATCGTGGCTTCGGCATGTGTTTCGACCCCCTGTACTCACACAGCTCTAAAGCGGCCTCTCTAGTCAATGCTTGTGTATACCTGCCGCGCTGTGGCTCGTCGAAGTGGTTCTCCGCGCTGCATCGCTAAAGTTAGGCTAATCGCCCACATCGTCCCTACCCAACAATTTAAATTTCTGTGGGTGGGATTTATTTTAAAGATATTCTAATGGACCGCGTTGTGACATCATTGCATGCGGAAAACAAACGTTCGTCGTAGTTCTTACAAAGGGATTTTTTAAAAAAACAAAATATCTCCTTTTGGAGTGGACTTTGAGATTTGTAACTTTGTAGATCTTTTTTATGCCCAAAGATACACACCACACACTGACTAAAGTTCAAAAAGTCAAAAAGCATAATATCACCCCTTTAATAAATTTGAGGCTTAAATTGGATCCAAAAATTCCACATATGCATATGATTGCGACTCGATTGGAAATGAATGACTTCCGGTCTGTTGTTTGGCAGAACGGAAGAATGGCTTTGCTTTTGTCCTTCAAAACTTTACCACAAAGATATCTTGTAGCAAATTTAGAGTTGACCCTTTTATTGAACATTGCTGGTCTGAGGCCAGAGTAGTGAATCGACCGGATGACAGAATTATGGTCTAAGAAATGTGTTGTCAGATCACTCTGGAATATCTCCCAAGAGGACCTTTAATTTGGCAGACGTTTAGGGTTGTGTGCGTCTATTGGCAAGGCAGAGCTTATGTTTGTGATTACTTTCTTCTGAGGTACTTTTCCTGTTGCTAATATTGTTGTTATGGTGATATGTCCCCTCAGATAAAGAACGCAGCGGCGAATGTTCTACGAGAGACTTGGCTGATATACAAGCACACCAAACTGATGAAGAAAATTGACCATTCCCGCGTACGCAAGCATCAGAGGAAGTTCCTCCAAGCCATTCACCAGTGAGAACAACAACCTCCCATCACAGACACACACCTACATAACAAATCTACTCTCATCTCAAATCTCTCATCTATACACTTTATAATCTCACATTGATCACACATGTTAACTGATAACCAAAAAAATGCTAAATGAGCTTAGCGATGTAAGCTAAAACCACACAAAAAGCATCTGAAGTGCTTCACATTTGGGCTGAGTGGTGTTGGTATGTCTGACCTGCCCACGGACATGACATGAGAGAAAACGTGAAAAATATCTTCACAAACTGAAGGTATCTGAAAGGTAAGTTCACCCAAAAATTAAAATTCTGTCATTAATTACTCACTCTCATGTTGTTCCAAACTGCTAAGGCCTTCGTTCATCTTCAGAACACAAATTAAGAGATTTTTTTTATTAAATCCAAGAGCTTTCTGACCCTGCATAGACAGCAACACAATTACCACGTTAGAGGCCCAGAAAGGGATTTAATTAAAAACATCTTAATTTGTGTTCTTTTCAAACCACATGATTGTAAATAATTACTGAATTTTCATTTTTGGGTGAACTCTCCCTTGAAGGTGGCAGCTATTGTTAATAACGGTTAGCTGTATGTGCTAATTTATAAAGCTTCATCAAACTTTTTCATTTGCATTCAGGTGTGGCAATGGTTTTCTGAACCATTCATCTCTTCAGACCTGTTTTGTGGATTACATCTTGAACTGTGAAACTTTAACTTGAGATTTATGATGTAATTCAGTTTTTTGTATCATACCAAATTCTTGTTTTTTGGAGTTTTCAGGCCTACTCAACAGAACTTGATCCAACAGATCATGTGTGTAGCACCCATTCACACAACTACAATGAAAAAGTTTTAATAAAAACATCCAACTTTAAAGAGCTTGAGCATTTAAAGCAGCAGCCTGCACACTTATGATAAACAAAATGTTATTGTCCATTGGTTTAGATGTTATTCTGATCATGGTAGTTATTCTTGGTGTGAATAGACCTTAACTTACACTTTAGACATTTCAAACTTCATCCCACCACTGTTTGGAAAATGGTCTTTGAATTTTGGGTGGCATGAATAAAAATTCTAAAAAAAAAAATTAAAAATCTGCTTTAAAGAGAGTTCATCCAAACATAAAAATTCTGTCATTATTTACTCACCCTCATGTCGCCTTGAATGACTTTTATTTTTGGGTGAACTTTCCCTTTAAGACCAAACAGACTGGCGGTGGACTGGACTAGAGATTGTCCTACCATTGGGAGATGAAATGTTCTGTATTACTTACTACTGGAGAAAGTGTAACAGTCAGCTTGGATCACGTGTGCCTTGAGAACCAATCACATTACAGCCTTGATGTCATTGAATTTCAGTCAGAGTTGTGTGACACTCAATTGCCGTTTACGGATACCATAGGAATGAATGAGAAATGCCTTAATCCGAATCCCACCTGACACAAAAAGTCTGTGACTTCTCTTAAAAAAAACTTTTGTTCGAAATAAACTCTAAAAATAGTCCAATCCAAAGCTATTGTTTAGAGTAAAACATGTTGAAGATTAGGCTGTCGATTCAATAAATGATAAGACGTTTCCTCAAAAAAGCTGTTTATGCATCGGAGCGTTAGCATTAGCCATTACGCTTTTGTGGCTAAAGGTTGCCGGCTTGCCTTCCAGTGGCTTTGACTGGACAAATATATAAACACTAATGCTAATATGGATAGAGCTAGCTTGTTTTTTAGCAAAACAATTGACCCTTTGAAGAGAGCTTGATTGACAGGCGATCTGACCAATCATAACGCTGAATCTGCCAGTTTGTCCGACAAACAAAACAGACAGCAGAGTAGATTAACTTTGGTGGATTTAAACTTGTAAAAAGGTGTGTATTGATGTCTTTTTGCGGTGAAATAAAATACTTTCTGATGTTTATTCGTGTTTATTTCATGCTATAGTAAAGAGGAAGAGATGATATGATCACGTGCCGCTTGAACTGAGGCGCTACAGTGATCTGTCATGACACATTAAAGAGCCAAAAAATGTGAATTTCGTTCAGCTTTGCTGTTTTATATTTGAAATAACCTGCTCTGTCTTGTTTGTCAGCCTTGTCAGTTTCCATGGCTCGCCAGATGTAGAAACAGTAATTAAGGGGGGTGGGTCTTTACAAAGGGTCAATTAGAACTCTTACGTCACCTGATTAATATTCATAAGCCCATCAGGGTACTGAAATGACAGTGTTTCCTATTTGTGATCGTTTGTTTGGGCAACCTGTGACTGCTGTATCAGCTTCTTCGACTGTTAGCTTAAGATGCTAATGCTATCATCTGTGTGGGTGCACACATACTCATCATTTTAACTCTAATCCTCCTGTCACTGTTTTGTCGTGGCCCTGTCCGCCAATTTTAAGGGCTGCTTTCAAACCGAAGCCTTTCTGTTAAAGAAATCCCACACTTATGGAATCCTTTTAAGTCTGATGCTTTTAGGATTTATGCCGTAATTGCATATTCATCTTGGGGGATTCTCATCAACAACAAACAAATAAAGAAAACAAGATGATTAAGTTAATTAGCTATTTGAGGTTTACAATTGAGGGCCGTCGGTGCTGGAGAGATTAGAAGGAGGTCTAATGGGTTGTGTGTGTGTGTTTGTCACTGTTTTTGTAGACTGCGAAGTGTTAAAATGGAGCAGAGAAAACTCAGTGATCAAGCCAACACTCTGGTGGACTTATCAAAGGTAAGACTACTGTACATGCACACACATCAACACAAATCAGACATGGTCGCACATAAGAGCCTACGCATATGCACGTTACATCTGTTAGGAAACAGTAGACACCCACACACACTTTCAATGACATTGTGTTCCCTTTCCTGCAATTTTACCATGCCCACATACACGCACTCTTTATAACGCCCAAGGCTGCAAGCACATCGACGGCAACACATAATGCCCGGTGACACACACACACATACCTTTGCTTGCCCAAATATATCTCAGCATTCAACTGTTTCCATGCTGACCCGTTTGTTTCTGTGGCTTTGTGTCTCCTAGCAACCTGAACAAGTGTTAAAGCAGGGATGACAGTGGGAGCGAGGAGACGGGGAGAGGGAGAGGGTGGGAGGGGAGAGAGACAGGAAGCTGAAGAATGACAGAAAATGTGTGCAATTCAAGATATTTTTCGTGATGGCTGTGTGTGTGCTCGGGCATTTTCTGAATGTAACTAGTGTTTTTCATTTGTTTTATGTGCTGTTTTGTCAAAGAGTGAGTTGTTGTGTGTTTCTAGACTGTGCACGATTTTCCTTTTAGATTTTCGAAGATGTAGTGTCGTGAGTTTTTCATTTTGTGCTTTGTTTGAGAATCAATTCATTTGGGTTGCTCAAGGTATATTTTATTGCATGCTCTCTCTGCCCACATTTCAAGCTTTTTTTAGTCTAAATGTTATGTTTCTTTATTGAACAAAACTTTACAGCAAAAATCTGGCATTTTTTTCTTATTTTAAGCATAAACCTCACAAAATTTTACTGGAATCATGCTTAAACAAGAAGTTCACTTCCAGAACAAAAATTTACAGATGATTTATTCACCTCCTTGTCATCCAAGATGTTCATATCTTTCTTTCTTCAGTCGTAAAGAAATTATGTTTTTTAAGGAAAATGTTTTAGGATTTCTCTCTATATAGTGAACTTCTATGGTTCCCAAAATGCAGTTTAAATGGGTCTTATCTAGCGAAACAATCAGTTTTTTTTTTCTAAAAAAAAATAAATACAATTGATATACTTTTTAACCTCAAACGCTTGTCTTGTCTAGCTCTGTGTGTACTCTGTGTGTTTCAGTTCATGACAATTAGGGTATGTCGAAAAACTCCCAACTCATTTTCTCCTCCAACTTCAAAATCGTCCTACATTGCTGTTTTAACTTTTTTTGTAAAGAGCGCTTGATCTTCTTTGCACATTCACTTTGTAAACACCGGGTTGGTACTTCTGCAGTAATGTAGAACAATTTTGAAGTTGGAGGAGAAAATAAGATGGGAGTTTTTCGACCTACCCTAACTGTCATGAGCCAGAATACACAAAGTTCACGCAGAGCTAGACACGACAAGCATTTGAGGCTTAAAAAGTATCTAAATTGTCATTTAGAAAATAACCGTTTGTTTTGCTAGATAAGACCCTTTCTATCTCAGCTGGGATCATTTGGAGCCCTTTGAAGCTGCATTGAAACGGCATTTTGGAAGTTCAAACTCGCGGGCACCATTTAAGTTTACTACATAGAGAGAAATCCTGAAATGTTTTCCTCAAAAAGCATTATTTCTTATCGAAGAAAGAAAGACATGAACATATTGGATAACAAGGGGGTGAGTATATTATCTGTAAATTTTTGTTCTAGAAGTGAACTTCTCCTTTAAAGCCATAAAAAAGAATTGGCAACAGAAAAAGAAAAATAAACAAAGATATTTTTCTTGTAAGCAAGTAATTTTTTCTCAAAATTCTGCTTCTCTAGGAACGCTTTTTTGACATTTTCATTGTAAAAAAAATCCAAAATAGTCTTAGTTAATATTAAGACTAAGACTACTAGACCAATGCAAGTTCTTACACCTGTTCTTCTTACCCAGAGGTAATTTTATTGCTAGATGGTGCCCTTTAAAGGGATAGTTTACCAAAAAATGAAAATTCTGTCATTAATTACTCACCCTTTTGTCGTTCCAAACCCGTAAGACCTTCATTCATCTTCAACACAAATTAAGATGTTTTTGATGAAATCCGAGAGCTTCCTGACCCTGTATAGACAACAACACAACTACCATGTTTAAAGGCCCAGAAAGTACATTGTTAAAATAGTCCATGTGACACCAGTGGCTCAACCTTAATTTTCTGAAGCTATGAGAATACTTTTTGTGTGCAAAAAAAAAAAAAAGCAACGACTTTATTCAACAATTTCTTCTCTTCCTGTCAGTCTTCGACGCGTATTCACAACAGTACCACGAGGCATGCGTTAAAACGCCGGATTGCGTGCAACGTGGTACTCGTGAACGAGCAGCGAAGATTGACACAGAAAGGAAGAAATTGTTGAATAAAGTCGTAATTTTTGTGTTCTCGTAGCTTCATAAAATTGAGGTTAAACCACTGATGTCACATGGACTGTTTTAACAATGTCCTTGCTACCTTTCTGGGCCTTCTGGGCATTTCAGTTGCATTGCTGTCTATGCAGGGTCAGAAAGCTCTCGGATTTCTTCAAAAATATCTTCAATTGTGTTCCGAAGATGAATGAAGGTCTTACGGGTTTGGAACGACATGAGGGTGAGTAATCCCTTAGAAGATAGCTTAGGAGACATGTTGGAGATGTGTTTCAGTTTCTTTTAAAGAAGAATTAATTTTTAAGAAAAATTAGACGTCTCTATTTAATCCATTTAATTTTATTTGCCTGTCTAGCTGAAGCAGCTGAGATATTAAAGTCAAGATGAGATCAAAATTGACCCTATTTACTTAATGCACATTCCTGGTTCAATTGCGAAGGAGGCATCGGTGCATGTAAAAAACATTGTCATCATAATCTTTCATCAAAATGTAATAACAGACCCTACCTCTGCTTTCTTTTCCACTGATGTCACTATTGAATAATGCTAACCAACAGCCAAATCGCTACTTGTTTTAGCAAACTCCATTATGGTACATGACACTGACTGTTTGCAATCGAATCAATTCCCGATGGATAAGTCGCATCCAATTCTTCTTATTAGTGAAATCCTTTTTTTCCTCAGAAACATATCACATTAAAAAGCAAATGGATTGTGAACACCATGTTGACTTTAAAGAGATCTCATTTGAGATTTTTATTTCCTCCGGGTATTTATTGCTCCATTTATTATCTCTGCTCTTTCTATTTAATCTTTCTTCTGTTCTTGTACAGTATTTGTAGTCTTTCTTTGAATCCCTCACTTTACTTTACCACAGTATTTCTGTCTAACCACGCTCTCGTTGTCTCTCCACATAGATGCAGAGCGTCATGTATGAGCTGATGTCTGAGCTGAACGACCGCAGTGAGGATCTGGAGAGGCAGATGTTAAGTCTGGAGCAGCGGGTGGAGCAGCTGACGGCCGGCTTTAACGCTCTGCCCGCTCATTTGTCGGCCACGCTCAGCGCCCAGCACGCCGCGCTCGTTCAACTGCTGCGTGAGCGTGATGCCAAGGTCCTAAGCCCCACTGTGCCCTCTGCGCTCTCACCCACCGCTGCCAGCCTGCCTCTAGCCAACCCCCCCTCCGGCTCCGGCTCCGCACCCGTCCCGACTCAGCCCACCGAGGACAGTCCCAACACCAGCAGCTCCAGCTGCTGAGAGCGCTGGTGCGGGAAGTTCTTTCCGGGGCGGAGAGAAGGATGATTAGTCGAAAACGAAGAGCTGACATACCCACACACACGCATTCACATACGATGCACTGTAACTACGAGCATTACGCAGCTTAACGCCACTGAATATACAGTATCACGATGAAGGAGACGCTGACATTTGCACAAAAACCCTATGACGAAACTGCCATATTTCATGTAGTCCACAAGACGGACGTACTTTACTGTTACCATGAATGTATACATTTTAGAAGACACTGACTCAGACATGTTAACATGCATGGACGCTCACTCACACACACACGCACACACACACACGCACACTCACACATAGACTTTTTCTGATTCCGTCTTTGCTACCAAAGTGCTCTGTCTATAGTTGACTGAAATGGTGTGTGTTGCAAAACAAGGAACTGGGGTGGTTGGGATTAGAGAGAGTATAAATAATCAACAGCTGAGAATGTTATGAAATCTGGACAGCACTTTTTACAGTCTGCAAGAGACTAACAGCCATTTGAGCGAGGCATTATTTGGAGGAGCCCCGCCGAAGCCAGTCGATACACTATAAAAACCACCCCATCAAGGTGGAACAGCTGCTCACACGGAAATAACTGTAGAATGAGTGATTATAGTCATTTTCATAGTGGAATTGCTTCTATTATAATGGTGTTGGAATAAGAGACTATTTTACTTCTGACCCCGTTTGAATGGAGAGACCATTTTGAAAACTGCCTAATAGTGACATCCTGTGGCCGGAATACTGAGTTACATCCGCTTGGAATATTGTACAGTATGCTATTACTGAAACTTAGCTTTGTATCGCTCAGTTTTTTACCATTAATAATTACTAACGCAGTTATAGCTCATATTTATTATAATTATACGATAGAATTCTTCTCATTCGTCATGGAAATTATGATTGCTGTATAAATAACGATTTTATTAATATTAATTATAGATAAGGGAGGTGCCGTTTAAGGTTGAAATTATTTTGTAATTTTATTTTACCAGAGAGAATTAATAAAGTATATATCTATACATGACTGTGTCTGTGTGTGAGTATCATTGTGTGACTGATAAGACTAAAAGTGTCTTTGCTTCTGTGTAAATGGTGCAGTATCAGTGCTGCCTTTAAGGGAACAGGCTTGAAGACTTGTATGGCTTAATATAACATAAATGATGTCTCTTACTGAAATATGTAGTAGAAAACCCATGAAAGATTTACATTAATTAAAAAACCCACATCGTTTTATACATATTTTATACATTATACATTTCATAGTTTTCAGAGTTGTGTTGCAGTAAAAATAGCAACAGACAGCGCCAGTAGCTCACCGAGTGCAACCATTTGACGTCATCGAAATAATGACGCCTCCCATAGACCAAAATATATATAAAACGATGTGTATTTTTTTTTTTAAATAACATAAAATATTTCATGGGTTTCAGTAAGTGGCATCATTTACCTTATATTAAGCCATACAAGTCTTAATACCCGGGGATCCCTCTTAAACGGTTATGTTGTAGAGTAGTTATATAGTTCAATATTGAATTTGAATTTTATTTTTCTATATTCATAGTCAAGTTTTGGGGATTAGTACAAAAAAAAAAAAAAAAGAAAGAAAGAAAGAAAATCCATCCTACGAGGGTATCCACCTAATTCTTCAATGCAAAAGTAAGCCTGTGGGTGAGACTTATGGTGAAATAACGAGAAGAATAACAAAAATGCAGTAAACTGTAAAACTACAAATCAGTGTGTTCATAATTAAGATAATACATTAAAATAATATGGTAAGACACACCAGTTTGCAATATCAAGCAGCAAAACGAACTGTTGCACAGCTAAAAATAGCTGAACATGCATGAGACCGGAAGTCAGAGCCATACAAATGGCCACGTCCACTCTTACAGGAAAATAAGGTGGATATATTTCAAATGGGTTTCAAATGATTTGGTAATTGCAAATGTTAGTCGACAAGCGGACATTATGTTCGCTAGGAGAGGTATGTGACAACGGCCGTTGCTCCTGCTCCTTTTTTTGCGATTTCGGACAGCATGTCTGTAAAGCCTGACAACAACCTTCACTGTGGATTTATTACAAATTTAAATATTACAAACGTATAACAAAAACTGAATGAATAAATAAATGTGTTCATTGTTGTAGGTGTTTGACGTTCCCATATGGGGCGCCACAAAAATTACCTTTTACATTTACATTCAATAACCTAGAGGACGTTTAAATTTAATTCATTTGATAATTTACAATAGTCGACCCTTTGTTTATTTATAATCCGCAGTTTTGCATTATATTTATTTGCCTTGAAAAAACGTATGTTTGGTTCTGAAAACACTGCCAACAGGTCGACAATAGTCGTTGCGCGTCCTGTAAAAAATAGAATACGATTCTGGCGATGACAATCAAATCATACATTGTTTCAAAAATCAACAGCGGAAGGTGTCATTGTAACGACCGGTGTTGTTTAACAGCGCCTAGCATAACTCCAAATTTAGCTCTTAATTGACATTAACTAGTTGGCGGTTTCTGCTCGTGTCCTTGATTCGAAAATACTGTTGTTCCGCCAGCTGTATTCAGAGGGGTATTGTAGTCGATTTTAGAGCCGCAGTTTCAACATGCCTGTGATAGAGAGAGCAGTTTGGGGAATTTTGCTAATGAGCTCATTGATTACACTCAGTAAGTCGACTAAACTGAACGTTCCCAAACTGCTGTTACCTCTCAGCACTCATGTGCCTGTGAACATCACACTGACAGCACAGAGAGGATGCTACAAATGGTGAGTGACAGGGGCCGTGGAGCAGACTCAGCTTAACATGCCATTCTGTCTCATTACGTGCTTGTCATGTCTGAAAGGTTATTAATTCAACCAGTTCGTTCCTCCTAGCAGAACAAAATTCAAACATCTTGTAATGACATCATCTCCAGAGTGGAAACCGTTTGGTTAGCATATGTAGACAGTAACTAGCCTGCAAGCTATAATTAATAGATAATACAGTGTGTATGCAGATATCAGAATAACTTAAATTACGTTTGCCTCACTTATTCTTGAGACTAAAAATATCCCCCAGTTTTTTTTTTTCTCATTATGGTAACACTTCACATAAAGATGTCATTTGTTAACATTAGTTACTGTATTAACTCGAACAAACAATGAACAATACATTTATTACAGTATTCATTTATGTTAACGTTAGTTAATAAAAAACAGTTCATTGTTAGTTCATAGTGCATAAACTAATGCTAACAAACAACTTTTAACATTATGATTAAAGATTAATGCTAAAGTATTGTTCATGCTTATTTCATGTTAACTAATGAATCTTATTGTAAAGTGTTACCATTTTTATTTTGAAAAATAGCAATTTTCTTGGTGAACTGAATCAGAGAATCAGATCTCTACAATGTTTTTAATGCAAATGTGCTATTTAATTTCCTCATCATTTTATCAAAATTATGACATTGCACCATTTAAAAATTTAGGGTTGGTAAGTTATTTTCATCTTTTTAGAAGTCTCAAATGCTCACCAAAGCTAATCAAAAATACAGTAAAAACTGTAATATTGTAAAATATTATTACATTTTAAAATGACTAATTTCTGTTTAAATATATTGTAAAATATAATGTATTCCTGTGATGGCCAAGCCACATTTTCATCGTCTTTTGTGTTCGGTGTCACGTGATCTTTCAGAAATCACTGTAATATGCTGATTTTTTTTTATTTATTTTTTTTTTATTAGGATCAAGTAATATTTTGGTGGAAACTGGTTTATTTATTTCAAGATTCTTTTTTTACAGTTTGAAGTAATTGTGCTTATATTTTCTTCATACAAAGGGATTCCTTAATACATAAACTTTAGTTATATAGTAGCAGATGTTCTTACTCTAACTGCAAATTTATTCTTTACATTTCAAAAGTCTATAAAATATGAACATATGCCTGAATTATTTGCAGAAAAATTCAAAACATAATATAGACAATACAGTGCTTGCCTTGCAATCATTTGTCTGATTCTATTGCCGTCTTTCTGACTTTAGGGTGTCCTCTAAGCCTGAGACTGTCAGGGTGTATCCGCTCTCTGCACTCAGCCCTCCGGCTCTGCTGCCCCTCTCCTCTTGCAGTCAGCAGTGCTTGGTGTCAGCTCTGTCCTCCCCCCAGGCTGTCCCTCTCCGTACTGTGGTCCAGGCACAAGACCCTGGTGAGCGAGAGGAGGGGATGGTAATAAATAGACGTACTTGTTCTTTCTACAGAAGGGCATACAGCACCATTACATCAGTATAGGTTATTTTTTCACAGGCAATTCAAATGAAATGTATGAAGCACGCTGCTATGTTTCATATGAAAAATAACTGTCACTTTAATTAACAAATAAATGCTGAATGCAGCCAGTGAGCTCACTCTTTGCTTCACTGACTGCTTGAATGAAAATGCAGTGCACACCATTTAAATCTCATTATGATTGTTCTTGTTTCTGTATTGTAGGGATAGTCCAGCCAAAAAATAAAAATTCTTTCATTAATTATTCAACCTCATGTTGTTTGAAACCTGTATGACTTTCTTTGTTCTGTGAAACATCGAAGAAGATATTCTGAAGAATGTTGGTAACCAAACAGTCTCGTAAAAAATACAATAGAATTCAATGGGAAACAACATACTAACGTTCTTTAAAATATTTTTCTTTTATGTTTCACAGAAGAAATAAATAAATACAGGTTTGGAATTAGGGGATGACTGATTATCGGCCTAGGCGATTATCAGTGCAGATATTAAGCATTTTTATGGTTGTATGGTTATTGGCCATTTTCAAAACTGATTTGCCGATAAAATAATTTAAAAGCATTTAAAGAAAGTGTTTGTCAGAGCCCTTGTTTTTGACATTAATTTTCATTTTTACACCAGACATATACACTGTCAGTCAAATGTTTCTGAACAGTAAGATTTTTATTGTTTTTTTAAACAAGTCTCTTCTGCTCACCAAGGCTGAATTTATTTGATCCAAAGTGCAGCATAAACAGTAAAATTTTGAAATATTTTTACTATTTAAAATAACTGTTTTCTATTTGAATATATTTTAAAATGTAATTCATTTCTGTGATTTCAAAGCATCCTTACTAAATAAAAGTATTATTTCTATAATTTCTTTCCAAATAAATAAATAAGTAAATTATTCAGATTCTTTTGAATGCTATAGTGTATAATGTTACAAAAGCTTTTTAATTTACAGAAGTTTTTTATTTCAGATAAATGCTGATCTTTGGACCTTTCTATTCATTAAAGAATCCTGAAAAAATGTACTGAACTGTTTTAAATATTTATAATAATAAAAATGATTTAAAAAATGTTTCTTGAACAGCAAATCAGCATATCAGAATGATTTCTGAAGGCTCATGTGACACTGAAGACTGGAGCAATGATGCTGAAAATTTAACTTTGATCACAGGAATAAATTACATTTTAAAATATATTCAAATAGAATAAAATAGAGTAAAAGATTTCACAATATTACTGCTTTTACTGTATTTCGGATCAAACAAATGCAGGCTTGGCAAGCAGAAGAGACTTCTTTAAAAAACATAAAAAAATCTTACTGTTCAAAATCTTTTGACTGGTGGTTTATATCGGTTCAAAATATTGGTTATCGGTCTACTTGATCTGTAATAATCGGTATTGGCATCGGGCCTGAAAAACACATATTGGTCGACCCCTAGTTTGGTACCACATGAGGACTAATTTTTGGGTGTACTAACCCTTAAACCCTAATGTTCTGTTGAAAACTGAATGTTACCGTTTTTATGTTAGGGGTCCTAAACAGAACATGAGGGGTCAAAAGTGTAACGTCACCCATTTTTGTTTTAGTGACAGGTCACATTCTGCGCTGTGATGTCATCATTAATCGCATTGAAAGGATTCAGATTGTCACAACCGTTCGACAGCTTTTTACCAACGATCCTCCTCTGCAGTTGTCAGTCCTGGCGTTTGACTCAGAAGGTGCATTACCCAAATTTCTCTGGGATGCTGTATGTTTGTTTTGCTAAATGGATTTTTCTGAGAATGGGATGGTTATGACTGTGCTCTGTTCTTGGCCTGATACACAGGAAATACTTTTAGCTGTCTGGCTGGCTTGAAATTTAATTGGCGGCTGGTAAAGAAGTCTGATGCAATACAGGCAGTGAGGTAAACAAGGTCTTTAAGTGAAGAGAGAGGGAGGGAGACAAGAAAAAGACATCAACATAAAGCATGTCTTGTTTTCTGTGATTATCCTAGGTTTGTGCGTCACCATGATGCAGGGTATGCTCCCCCACCTCATGTCCTGTCTCTAGAGAGTGCTGGTCAGCAGGGGGAGAGTGTCCTTCTTTATGGGATTCACAGTGGCTCAGCACTTATAAAAGTGTCTTTTCAACACCCTGAATTTGAGGTATGAAAGTGTATACAGCACCAGGCAGAATTATTAAATATTCAAATTCTGGCAGAAGCCAATAATTATTTTTTATAAGATATGGCTGGTAGCCATTTAAAGGGCAGTATTAAAAATCTAAACTATATTGTCTAAAAAATGAACTTAAGCATACTAGAAATAAAATTGATAGCTTTAAATGTGATGTCTACAAAGTAAAATTTGATCAGTGTTAGGCAGTAACTATCTACTAGTAACGCAATACAGTAATGATATTACTTTCCCTGGTAACTAGTAGTGTAATTACTAAGAACTAATAATTACTAATAACTAATTACTGTTGGCTGGGTGTAATAAGTAATTACTTTTGAAAGGAGTAACTAGTAATGAGTAATATATAAAATTTTTTGAGTAACTAGCCCAACACTTGTAATGAAACTGCGCAAGTCATCTCGATGTTAAAACTGATAAAAATTAAAAATGAATGTTATAAAAATTAAATATCCAATATCAACCTATACACACTACCATTCAAAAGTTATTTTTGAACAGGAGTCAGTTTTTTTTTTTAAGTCAAAGAATAGATTTTTGACTTCACAAGAAGGTGTCATTTGTTAACATTAGTTAATGTATTAACTAACATGAATGAACAATAGATTTATTACACTGTTGTATTAATTTTAATTACTGTATTAATCTTTTTTAATGTTAATTAAAAATACAGTGATTCATTGTTTATGTTAGTCCACAGAGCATTGACTAATGTTAACAAACACAACTTGTGATTTTAATAATGCATTAGTAAGTGTTGAAATTACCATTAACTAAGATTAATAAATGCTGTAGAAATATTGTTCATTCTTAGTTAATGTTAACTAATGTAGTTAACTAATGAACCTTATTGTAAAGTACAACATATGTACACTGACCAAAATTATAAACACAACACTTTTGTTTTTGCCCCCATTTTTTATGATCTGACCTCAAAGACTTTTTTATGTACACAAAAGGCCTATTTCTCTTAAATATTGTTCACAAATCTGTCTATATCTGTGTTAGTGAGCACTTCTCCTTTGCCGAGATAATCCATCTACCTCACAGGTGTGGCATATCGAGATGTTGATTAGACAGCATGATTATTGCACAGGTGTGCCTTAGGCTGGCCACAATTAAAAAGGCCACTCTAAAATGTGCAGTTTTATCACACAGCACAATGCCACAGATGTTGCAAGTTTTGAGGGAGCATGCAATTGGCATGCTGACTGCAGGAATGTCCACCAGCTGTTGCCCTGGAATTAAATGTTATTTTCTCTACCATAAGCCGTCTCCAAAGGCGTTTCAGAGAATTTGGCAGTACATCCAACTGGCCTCACAACCGCAGACCACGTGTAACCACACCAGCCCAGGACCTTCACATCCAGTATCTTCACCTCCAAGATCATCTAAGACCAGCCACCCGGACAGCTGCTGCAACAATCGGTTTGCATAAACAAAGTATTTCTGCACAAACTGTCAGAAACCGTCTCAGGGAAGCTCATCTGCATGCTCGTCATCCTCATGGGTCTCAACCTGACTGCAGTTCGTCGTCGTAACCGACTTGAGTGGGCAAATGCTCACATTCAATGGCATCTGGAACTTTGGAGAGGTGTTCTCTTCATGGATGAATTCCAGTTTTCACTGTACAGGGCAGATGGCAGACAGCGTGTATGGCGTCGTGTGGGTGAGCGGTTTGTTGATGCCAGTGTTGGCATGGTGGTGGTGGGGTTATGGTATGGGCAGGCGTATGTTATGGACAACAAACACAGGTGCATTTTATTGATGGCATTTTGAATGCACAGAGATACCGTGATGAGATCCTGAGGCCCATTGTTGTGCCATGCATCCACGACCATCACCTCATGTTGCAGCATGATAATGCACGGCTCCATGTTGCAAGGATCTGTACACAATTCCTGGAAGCTGAAAACATCCCAGTTCTTGCATGGCCAGCATACTCACCGGACATGTCACCCATTGAGCATGTTTAGGATGCTCTGGATTGGTGTATACGACAGCGTGTTCCAGTTCCTGCCAATATCCAGCAACTTTGCACAGCCATTGAAGAGGAGTGGACCAACATTCCACAGGCCACAATCAACAACCTGATCAACTCTATGTGAAGGAGATGTGTTACACTGCGTGAGGCGAATGGTGGTCACACCAGATACTGACTGATTTTCTGACCCCTCCAATACAGTAAAACTGCACATTTTAGAGTGGCCTTTTATTGTGGCCAGCCTAAGGCACACCTGTGCAATAATCATGCTGTCTAATCAGCATCTTAACATGCCACACCTGTGAGGTGGATGGATTATCTCGGCAAAGGAGAAGTGCTCATTAACACAGATTTAGACAGATTTGTGAACAATATTTGAGAGAAATAGGCCTTTTGTGTACATAGAAAAAGTCTTAGATCTTTGAGTTCAGCTCATGAAAAATGGGGGCAAAAACAGAAGTGTTCCATTTATAATTTTGGTCAGTGTAGATGTAAAAATTGTTTGGTTTGTAGTTTATCTGCTGATAAATCAAATATTATGATAGGAGTAATAATAATATATTCTAAATTGTGTGTTTGTTTGTGTGAATGGGTGGGTGTTCAGCATGTAGAAGCAGCTAGTGTGACTTTATTTGTGATAGACAGACTGCACCTGAGTCCAGCTGGAGATACATACCTGCTACAGGGATCCACCATCAGATACACTCTGTGGAAAACAGAGCAAGAAGGAGAGACTGGTACCAATGAAATCTATATACATCCTGCTGGTTTATGCAAGTTTCCTGCTGGTTTAGCTGGTGGACCAACATAGCTATATTGTACATTAGTGAAAAGTGCTGATCAACCAACATGGTGAATATGCTTAACCAAGGGTATCTTGAGGTCTTCTAGGGAATAGAGACAGACCAATATTAAACTGATTGACTGGTGTTTTGTTTTATTTTTACTGATATTAGTCATTTGATGGGCTTCTCAACAGCATTTATTCACAGGTAAACTTTTTTTTGATAATTAATCAGCCATTTATTCATATGTGACCCTGGACCACAAAACCAGTCATAAGTCGCATGGGCATGTTTGTAGCAATAGCCAACAATAAATACATTGCATGGGTCTTACATGTCATAAATGATCAATTTTTCTTTTATGCCAAAAATCATTAGGATATTAAAAATCATGTTCCATAAAAATATTGTGTACATTTCCTACCGTAAATATATCAGAGCTTAATTTTTATTTCATATGCATTTGGACAATTTTAAAGTAAATATTTTTTAAAAGTAAATATTTTTTAAAATATTTTTTCGATTTTTAGTTGTTGTGGTTTTTTTTGCACCCTCAGATTTCAGATTTTCAAATAGTTGTATCTCGGCCAAATATTGTCCTATCCTAACAAACCATACTTCAATGGAAAGCTTATTTATTCAATTATGTTTTTGTTGTCCAGGGTCACATATGTCATAAAGACCCATTCACATCAAAGATGATGACTATAACTGAAGTTTTAATAATATTTGTTGTTCTATGAGAACATGACATAGAAAAGTTACATTGTTGGAATTACTCGAGAACAATATTTTTTCACTGATAAATTATAGAAACACTGACAGCTATAAATCAGAATCCACTCGACTTTTAAGAGCTTGAGTATTTAATGCAGCAGACAACATAACTTTATCAACCATAGTTATTGTTATCTTTATAGTTATGGTTCTTAAGTAATAAATACTTTTTTAACCTTCTAGACTGTAAAACCGCATGTAGAACAACAAGGTAACTATTCAGCAAGTCATTATTTAGGTATTATTGTGTCAAATGAAAAAAATAAAGCAGTATTTTTTAAACAATAAAATAAATAAATAAATCAGTTGTCTGGACACATAAACATGCAAAAATCATTGATATCAGTCATAAAAAAGCCAGCACTGCTCGTCTTTTTATCACAACATACTGATTTAGAAACAATGTTGTGCTTAAACACTTTGTCAGACTTGATATTAAAGTCTAGGATTCAACAAACACCCTGTCACTGACAGAAGAAACGTTAAAAATGTATGCATGGTGTTTATTATTCAAGCGCTGTGGGATTGTTGGAAAGATCATGGAAAGGTTAAGCTCTGGGCTGTGTTGAGCTTCCTTTAAAGCCAGCTGAATGGTAGAATCTCAATCTACAAACATGTTCTTCACATAAACACACCCAAGATTTTCAATATGCCACTGTAATGACCCTTAAATGCATATTAACACTTTAACCGCATACTTTCACACCTCTAGACCTCAAACACATCATTGCATATGTCAAGAGAGATATGTCACATTTTAACACCTGCATCTAATTGCTTACTCTCTTGTTTGTTTGTAGAGGTCACTTTGTCGGAGGAGGGATACGGTCTGGTTGTGGACGGATACAAGGGCATCATCTCTGTTGAGCGGGAAACAGCTACTGTCACCGCCCTCGAGCCGGGTCATGCGACACTGTCGGTTACACACAACAGTATCCAACACAACTGTGTTTTTCATTGAAACGTTATGTTGTGGGGCGTATGAGTGTGTTGTTATAATTCCAAGCTCAATTGTGATTCAGATCTGCCTTCTGAAATAACATCCCAACTTCTGCGTACTTCTGTATACGTGGTAAAACCAAGCTATATGAGTGAGTTACACACATAACACACAGAGAATATCTTAAACCACACACCTGTGTTAGGGTTTAGTTACATGTTTCTGTGTTTCAGCGTTGAGTATTGAGGAGGAAGAGGACAGATGGGTGTTGGAGATGGGGCGGCAGTATTATTTGACTGTTCGTATCCATGACAACAAGGGCCATGTGGTGCACCTGTCACAGGTTGTGCTTCATAGTCATCAGTTTATGCACTGTTTGCTTCACTGCGTCTCTTGACAGGAGCATAACGTCTGAACTTTAACTCTGTGCAGAATGTGGTGATTGTTGTGGAGGAGACTGAGGGGTTAGTGACACTTGAGTCTTTGTCTGATCCCACCTGCCATCTCATGCAGACCATCATGAAAGGAAAGACTTCAATACAGGCCTCACTTTATAGCATTGTCTCTGAGGTAACACACTCACAAATATTAATATATGCAGGAAATTTCAATGTAATAACTTTTTCTTTTTTTCTGAAATGACTTTCTGGCCACGTACACACTGCAGCTAAATTAAGTTGCCAGTAGTGACGTATTTAAATGCGCATCAGAAACGTGTCTTCTTCTGTATGTGAGATGCAGGAAAATAACAGTGAAAGAAGTATTTAAGTCCCCATGAAATCAAAATGAAAGTTTTTTGGCTATTAGTATGAATATGTTAGCCTTAAGGTTATCTATAGGCTAGTGAGCTCCTAAATAACAACAAAATTCACGTTTACAAAATATAAGCATCAGGGTAGCCATTTTTTCACAACAAAACCCGCCCAATTGCTACTCAAAACTAGCCCAAAAGTAGCCCAGTCACGTTTCGATGGGGGTCCCCCAGTAAAAATCGCACTCCGGGGGTAAAATATACATTTTGTGGTGGGGTTCCTCTGGTAAAATTAGCATTCCAGGGGCTTAATTTTGTTATTGGGGTCACTTCAACCCGCAGAGATGAAAAACAACCGTGGCAACAATATGAAAGTAACCCAAAAACCAGAAACTTGGC
Organism: Labeo catla; assembly: GCA_012976165.1. Classification (NCBI taxonomy): domain Eukaryota; kingdom Metazoa; phylum Chordata; class Actinopteri; order Cypriniformes; family Cyprinidae; genus Labeo; species Labeo catla. Next base: position 137,358 of record VONZ01000936.1, read on the forward strand.
AACACTGATAAGCATTCAAAACTTACAGTCTCTTACTTCCGCCAATATGAATCAAATATGAATCAACGATGAATCAATGAATCAACACCCTGCACTTCAGCTTCTCATCAAACTTTCTGTCCAATCAGATGCACTCTAGAATCCGAAGTGTCCCGCCCCCTACACTATAAATAGACATTGAAGCTGTGGCTGAAATCGGTCATTTGTTCACAGAGTTAGTAGCTTCTTTACGGTGAATGGCACATAGTGCACTATATAGGGGCTAGGGAATTATTCAGACAGTGTAAATATGCTTTTGATTGAGGCAAATGAGGTCTGGATTCATCGACTGGCTGCTAGAGACTGGCTCCAAAAGGGTGTCAATCCCATGGACTCCCCATGTTAAAATGCCCAACTTTACAGCAGAAAAAAAATGTTTACAGCCTGGTACAAGAAGTGGCTTTGGTCTATATAGCTAATTGTGCCCTTCATGTCAGCTGTAAGGGGGGTGAATTTTTTTATAATACATCTGTTTAAATTACATTAAGCCTTAAAGTTCTGCATAATTTAGGGCGTGGCCACTTGTGGCCACTATATATATATATATATATCATATCTGCAACAGACCACTTCATTAACTCCATAAAGTGCCTAGCTTTATGAGCTAAGACCAAACAACATGCCTAAAAGCGCTTGTAAATATGAGGACATGGCAACACTGCAAGACAGCGCTCTCTCCCAGACATAAACAAAACACAACACATCTATCAGCGGTAGATCAGTTAAAATCGATGGACAAAAAGAGTTATTAGCCAAAAAAGGCAGATAACAAACGGCTAAATTCTAATTCATTCCCGCTGGATACCCAAATACGGGACTCACTCCCGGATTTCAATGCGGTTGTCACTACTGAAACTTGCAGTGTGTGCATGGTTGGTAACACTTTAAAATAGGTACACTTATTCACTATTAACTATGACTTTTCGCTCAATAAATTCATAATTTTCTGCTTATTAATAGTTAGTAAGGTAGTTGTTGAGTTTAGGTATTGGGTAGGATTAGGCATGTAGAATAAGGTCATGTAGAATAAGGCATTAATATGTGCTTAATTAGTACTAATAAATGGCTAATATTCTAGTAATATGCATGCTAATATGCAACTAGTTAAGAAACCGTAAAATAAAGTGTTACCACATGGTTTTATGCTGATATTACTTATGGATAATGTTAATAAATAGTCAAATGTCAAATATATGCATTTTTTTTTATTAAACTCATATTCAGTTGGGCTCCATTCTGGTATGTAACCATGTGGAGGTCACTTTTCAAACCAGTCAGTTTATTATGGATAAAATGATCTGGGTGAACATCCTCTTTCACTTGGAAATACGTCACATTAAAGGGATAGTTCACCCAAAAATGAAAATTACACCATGATTTACTCACCCTCAAGGCATCCTAGGTGTATATGACTTTTTTCTTTCAGATGAATACAATCGGAGTTATATTAAAAAAGTCCTGGCTCTTCCAAGCTTTATAATGGCAGTGAATGGGTGTTGAGTTTTTGAAGTCCAATAAAGTGCATCCATCCATCATAAAATGTCCTCCACATGGTTCCAGTGGGTTAATAAAGGCCTTCTAAAGCAAATTGATGCTTGTGTGTGAGAAAAATATCCGTATTTAAAACTTTATAAACGGTAATCTCTAGCTTCCGCTAATTGTTTATAAGAGAGTGGCGTTCCAGCAGATGACATAGGATGAGAAGTGCATGCTGTGGATTAACTTCACAGTTTTTATCCCTTTACTGTGTATTTTAACAAATTATTTAAAGAACAAAGGCAGATTAAAATGCTTAACAATATCTTACATCATTCCACTCCATGGAATAATAATATTCCTCACTTTTTTGACATGCATCTCCAGTTAATTCCTAAGGGATTTTCTGCAAAGCTTGTCTAAACCAAGCAACAGTCGTTATGGAAGATAAAGCTTAGCGAATGGTCTATTTGTTGTCTGTGAGCTGGTTATACTTTCACATAGACCTCAATATAAATGTTTACTGTATTGCCAGAACACTATAAGATGGTTTTACTGAAACCATTATTTTTCTGCTTGTCTTTGTTCCCTGTTGGCACCTGGGTTTAATTACACAAAAGCAATGTCATCAGTAACATAACATGTCAAGTATCCTGCTTCTGGGGTTTGGTTCAGTTCATTGCTCAGTTTGAGGGGTTCAGTAGGTTATATTGCAACAGTGAAGTTCATTCTTATTGGAGTAAATGGCACAAGCTGTTTGCAGGTCTAGAGGGGAGCCCCACCTGAGGGGGTATGATAAGACAGCGAGCAGGAAATGAGGACACACACAGTGTGAAGTGTAAAGAGAGGCATGGGGTGTGTTGGGAAACCCATTGTTTAAAAAGGAAAAGACAGCGTGTTCCATCTGTGGGAGGCACTGCGGTGGCAGAAGATGAAACGTGCCTTAGTGGGGGGCAGTTTTATCCGGTCGTCATGCAGGCGTTATGGTTCTGTAAGTTGAGCTCCAGGGGAAGCGTTACTCATTAGTTTCAGTCTGCAACTTCCTGTCGATCCGTGCTCACTTATAAGGATCATCCATTAGATTAATGGGACAAAAAAAGGAGGGAAAACCTTCCAAACTGCCTCCAAGGGAAATCATCCTTTGGGCAGGTGTAAATTTTCCTGTCAGACCTTCATGGTAAACGCTGTGGTGCTAGTTCGTAGTTTGACTGTCTATTGAGCTGATTAGCATCGGCTACATCAGTTTAGGATTTCCCAGCCTTCTTAAAGTGATATTTGCTTGTCAGTAACATGTTCGGTTATATTCTTGTAAATGTAGTTACTTAAAGAGATATTCCACCCAAAAATGAAATTCTGTCATTAATGACTCACCCTCATGTTGTTCCAAACCTGTAAAACCTTTGTTCATCCTCGGAACACAAATTAAGATATTTTTGATGAAATCATGTAAGTATCTTCTGTAGCTTCTGAAGGGCAGTACTAAATGAAAAAAATATATAATATTTAGGCAAAATAAGAAAAATGCCCACATCTTCATTTTGTTCAAAAGTTTACACCCCCTGGCTCTTTTGGAGCATCAGTGAGCGTTTGAACCTTCTGTAATAGTTGCATACGAGTCCCTCAGTTTCCTCAGTGTGAAAAGATGGATCTCAAAATCATATAGTCATTGCTGAAAAGGGTTAAATTACACAAAAATGCTGAAAAACCAAAGAATTTGTGGGACCTGAAGGATTTTTCTAAAGACCAGCAGGCAGTTTAACTGTTCAGGACAAACAAGGGACTCATGAACTATGACTAAATAAAAAAACAGCTGTGGATCATTCAGGTAACAGCACAGTATTAAGAATCAAGTGTATGTAAACTTTTGAAACGGGGTCATTTTTATAAAATCAACTATTATTTTCTCTTGTGGACTATATGTAAACATCTTTTATGTGAAATATCTTATTCAGGTCAGTACTAAATAAAAAATAACATGCATTTTGTATGATCCCTCTTATTTTGGTTTAAAAAAATAACATTTTGCAGATTCTGCAAGGTGTATGTACACTTTTGACCTCAGCTGTATAATGAAACAGTAATTATTTTATTTTAATCTTTGACAACTCTTGTGTAACAGAATGGTGACTATTGGCCTGTCATCCCACCAATCCGAGTACGACAGGAAATGGAAATCTACAACCCTCTTACCCTTCAGCCCCCTGTGATTGTGTTTCCATGGCAACCCCACAATAAGCTATACCAGCACAATATTCAGGTGCCATTAAAATCAATATTATCATCTACATATTTTGGAGCATAATGACTGTTTCCTATAACAGAATCTGTGTTTCCAGGTGGAAGGAGGAAGTGGCTCCATATCTTGGGAAGTGTCTGATAGAGAAATTGCCACAGTTACAGTAAAAGGGGTGGTTACAGCCGGAAAGGCGAGGGGCCAGGCTGAAATTCAGGTTTCAGATTCCAAAAACGCCCTGCACAAAGTTGTCGGGAAGGTAAAATTTACACACACTACCACACGTATATACATATGTTACGGAGAAACTGAGAGAGGCGTGCGGATCCATTTGCAAAGCTTTATTTAAAGACATGGTCAAACACAGGAAAGGGTCAGACACCAGCAAACAGATATAAATAGTGCAAGACAAAAGAGTAATCCAGAGACAGGAGTGAGTCGATTGGTGGTGAACATAATCCAGGAGACGAGGAAAACAGGTAATCCAAAAGACAGGCGAGAAATCCAGGGCAGGCGGAGAAACAGGCAGAATTCTGATTTATAATAACATTTATTATAATTATTAGGTTGCAAACAGCTGAGTAGAATTTTTTTTAGATTTATTTGATGAATAGAAAGTTTAGAATAACAGAAATGATCTGAAATAGAAATTTTTTGTAACATTCTAAATGTCTTTATCATCACTTTTGATCAATTTCAATTTTTTAGCATCCTTTAGCTATTAATTTCTTTACCGATACATATATATATATATATATATATATCTTTGGATCTTTCTATTCATCAAAGAATCCTGAAAAAATGTACTCAACTGTTTTAAATATTGATAATAATATTAATAATAAATGTTTATTGAACAGCAAATCAGCTGTAACACGGACTTGTATGAAGCGTGATAGATCCAAATGCGAGCTTTTATTGAACACAACGTAGTCAGACAGGCAGGGTCGATCTTCAAACAAACAGTTATCTCCAGGGCGAAACAATAGCATAATCCAATAAACAGGCAGAATGTCAAAATACCAGAAAGCAGTCCAAAAAGTAACAAATAAACAAGGCAATGGAACAAGGCAAAAACTATGGCATGGAACAAGACAAAACATCCGCACAGCAAAACAATACTTCGCGAAGCCTGTTTGGTTTAGGCCTCCTTAAATGGCCACCAAACAGGAAGTTACCAGTGAAGCAGCAGAGGGAGCAGCAACAGGTAGTCAATGGGTGAGGGCTCCCTCTGCTGGCGTGGCGTTACAGAATCCACCCCCAGGAGTGACTCCTGGCCAAGCAACAACAGTCCAGGAGGGTGGGGAACAGAGGCAAAACAGGGGTGGGACGGGGCCAGGGTCCGCAGAGGTGGTGGGCCTGGATCGTGGAGCAGGGACAGACAGTGAAGCACTGGGGACCTGGGCCATGGAGCAGTGGCAGACAGTGAAGCACTGGAGGACTTGGACCGTGGAACTGTGGCAGACAGTGGAACCCTGGAGGACCTGGGCCGTGGAGCAATGGCAGACAGTGGAACCTTGGAGGACCTGGGCCGGGAGCAGCAGCAGACCGTGAAACACTGGAGGACCTGGGGCGAAGCTGTGGCTGACAGTGGAACCTTGGAGGACCTGGGCCGTGGAGCAGTAGCAGACCATGAAAAACTGGAGGACCTGGGCCGTGGAGCTGTGGCTGACAGTGGAACCTTGGAGGACCTGGGCCGAGGAACTGTGCAGAGTAGGAAGCCATGGTGGGGCAGGCAGAGCAGGCAGAACAGGAAGCCATGGCGAGGCAGGCAGAGCGGGCATAACAGGGAGCCATTGCAGGGCAGGCAGAGCAGGTAGAGCAGACAGGAGCAGAGATATCCACAGTGAAACTAGTGACATCCATAGCAGAGCTGTGTTTTCACTGACGATTTCCTTGGCCGTGGCATGGCAGGCAGAGAGTTCATGATTGGTCCTCTTGACTGTGGCATGGCGGGCAGAGAGTTCATGGGAGGACGCCGCCCCCATAGGAGGATCTACAGCAGGTGCTGACACCTCTGGAGGCATGGGCGCAGATTCTTGATTCATGGAGGTCTGCTGTGACTTGACTTGACTCAGGGAGGTCTGCCGTAACTTGAATTGACTCAGGGAGGCCTGCCGTGACTTGACTTGACTCAGGGAGGCCTGCCGTGACTTGACTTGACTTGGTTCATGAAGGTCAGCAGTGGCTTGACTCGGCTCGGGAATAACAGCAGCAACTTGACTTGGCTCATGAAGATCTGCTGTAACTTGGCTTGGCTCATGAAGATCAGTAGTGACTTTGCTTGACTCAGGAACCACGGCTGTGACTTGGCTTGACTCAGGAACCACGGCTGTGACTTTGCTTGACTTGAGGGCTACAGCTATAGCTTTACTTGACACAGGCTTGGTGGACGTGACCTGAGCAGGCTTTGGCTTGGCAGGCATGACGTGAACAGGCTTTGGCTTGGTGGACGTGACTTGAGCTGGCTTTGGCTTGGCAGGCATGGCGTGAGAGGGTTCTGGCATGATACTAACTATTCCAGACATGACAGAAAAGTTGGGAGATACTGGGGGATAACAGGGTTCCTCATTAGCAATCCCCACAGTAAATGGTGAACCAGCCAACCGGAGTGCACAGTCAATGTATTGTTGTAGTGTAGCCAAGCATTTATTGTCTGGCATCAGGTCATATAAACAGTCCTTAAGTCCGTTGCAAAAGATACCCTTAAGGGCAACATCATTAAAGTCCACTAAATAGCACAAATTACAAAAATCCTCCACATACTCCTCTATAGCCCGATTACCTTGACGCAGGCAGAGGAGGCGTGATGCTCGGTTCATGGTTGATCTGTGTCCAAAAGCTGCTGGATCTTTGGGGCGGCGAAGTATTCTGTAACACGGACTCGTATGAAGCGTGATAGATCCAAATGCAAGCTTTTATTGAACACAACGTAGTCAGACAGGCAGGGTCGATCTTCAAACAAACAGTTATCTCCAGGGCAAAACAATAGCGTAAGCCAATGAACAGGCAGAATGTCAAAATACCAGTGAGCAGTCCAAAAAGTAACAAATAAACAAGGCAATGGAACAAGGCAAAAACTAAGGCATGGAACAAGACAAAACTATGGCAAGAAACAAAACCGTGGCATGAACAAAACAAGGCAATGAAACAAGAGAAAACGCTTAGTAGAGTCCGCACAGCAAAACAATACTTCGCGAAGCCTGTTTGGTTTAGGCCTCCTTAAATGGCCACCAAACAGGAAGTTACCAGTGAAGCAGCAGAGGGAGCAGCAACAGGCAGTCAATGGGTGAGGGCTCCCTCTGCTGGCGTGGCGTTACATCAGCATAGTAGAGAAATTTCTGAAGGATAATGTGACACTGAAGATTGGAGCAAAGATGAAAATTTAGCTTTGATCACAGGAATAAATTGCATTTTAAAATATATTCAAACATATTAAATAGCAAAAATATTTCACAATATTACTGCTTTTGCTGTATTTTGGATCAAATAAATGCATGCTTGGTAAGCAGAAGATACTTTTTAAAAAACATTAAAAATCTTACTGTTCAAAAACTTTTGAACTGGTAGTGTAGGCTATTAATTCTCATATATTTCTTTCACTGTGTGTGTACAGGTGATGGTTGTGAGGCCTGCCCGGTTGCAGCTGATTCCCCAGCGAGGCGATTGTCGCGTGGGGGACCGGATCGAGATTCCCTTTGCTCTCTGGGGCATTCAGGACCCATCAAACACTTGCTCTCAGACAAATTATGTCTTTAATACACATTCAGACACTCACAGGAGCATCAGTGCAAGTTCTCAGGAAAACGTGTTCTCTGATACACACAGTCTTCAATGCGGAGAGTCTCTACTGAAGGATGGAAGTCTTGTGTTAGTCACAGACTGCTCTCAGCTCTCTCTACACGTCCACAGTGAACCTGCCGGCATCTTCGCACACGTGTCAGGTGCAGCATCTTCACCCTCTCCATCTCTGCGATCATACTTAGTCCATCCGTTTACACTCCACTGGTTCCTTCAGTATTCTGTTTCTCTGATGGCACTTTCATTCATCCGCCTGCTGTAATTGTTTACCTCAGGGCATATTGAACATGAGGGAGAAGTGATCTACTCCCAGTCACACACAGAGACCCCCTACCCTCTCTCTTTCTCTCTCTTCCCCCCTCCTTTATTTAGGACTTCCTCTTCACTGCATGCACAAATTAAAATAGGATTAATTAGTTCATTTCTCCTGCTTTAATTTAAAGCACTGGGAAAATCAATACGCGCTCTCTCTGTGTAATCCAGTTAGTACATTAGCCCATAAACATCAGGTTGATGAAGTGTATGCATGTTTGTGTTTGACAGAGGATTTATGTACCGAAAACTTGCACAGCTGTCCGGCACGTGAAGCTATTACTTAAATGTGAATCCTAGCAAATGTTACTAGAGTAAAACTTTAGCTGTATTCACAACAGAGAATGTGTTTGTTCCATGAGAATAACAATACTCTCATGTTCCAGTCTCATGTTAAAATGGGGTAAAAAGATCGACTGAATTAATAGTCAACTAATAGCCTAATAGTCAACCAGCCGTTAGTCGACGAGAAGAGGGTTGGTTGACCAAAATTAGTCACTTAGTCGCAGAAACAAAAATTCGAAGTTATTAACGGCTGACCTATGTGGTAATATAGTATCAGGCAGGACAACCAAATGCTCACCTATCATTCATTTACCTCAAATATGGCTTTTCATTTGAACTATGTAAGTAGTAGCAAATTTACATGGCCACACAATCTAATTTTAACCTAGAAAAATGTGCCCTATTGAAGTGTCTGTGCGGAGTGTGGATGCTGAATAGGAGTGCGGTCCCTGTGTAACAAATGGACGGGCCTGTGCGGTCACTTAAAATACTCCGTCATTTTTGGTCATACGATTAAAGTAATACATCTTTCGAATCAAAAAGACTCTATGTTTATATGTGCACACTGAGAATAACAACAAAATGTTGTGCTTTTGTAAAATAATAAAAAAGGAAACAGAATGTGCTTTCTGCTGTCTCTGTGAACTTGAGCGTGAAATTTCGAAACTCTGTATTTGCAGTCATGAAAAATATTTCTATAGAGAGAGAAATGTCTACTTTTAAATGAACCAATTAAAACAGAAAACAAATATTCTCAGATTATGTAATCCGTATGAAACATGCATACAGGAGCATCCACTACTGTGGAGTCAGTGTTGCCGGGTTCATCTCTTAAACCGAAAACACTAGTTTATCAATAATTTATTAAAATGTTAATGCAGTCTCCTCGCTGTTTTTTCCTGAAACATTCATAATTATTATATCTGCCGGTGCGCCGTGGCAAGCTTTTTTTTGCACGCGCTTGAGCATTTATTAGGCTATGTAGCCAATTAAAGGCTCATTATTATGATTTATACGGTTTATTAAACAGTCCTCAAATCCTCACTAGTAGTCAGTCCTCAAAATGAATGACTACTAGTAGACCAGAACAATCTTCAGTCAAGGGCAGCCCTAGAAACCCCTTTAACTGATACTTTTCAAATATAACTAAATATTAAAATGTGTGCAGGGTTAAGAATTAAATCAATTTAATGATTCATTTGATTAAATTCATTAAATTAAATTAAGGGTTAAGCGTTAAATTTGTTAATTCGAGTAGAAACACCAGAGAGCGGAAATGTAAAGCTCCTTTCCATTTTAAATGTATAATTATTTATTAATAAAATAATAATATAATGTAATATATTTTTTTTATAAAATAATTATAATAATTATTATATAATAATAAATTGATTTCTAAGTTAAGAATTATATTCGCTAATTTGACTAGAAATACCAGAAACCAGAATTGTAAAGCGTCTTTCTATTATAAATGTATAATTATTTATAAATAAATAATAATATATTATAAAAATATTATATTTTTTTAAAAAATGGTAATAATTATTATTTAATAACTAATTAAATAAAATTAGGGGTTAAGAATTAATCATTTTGACCAGAAACACCAGAGACCAGAAATGTAAAGCATCTTTCCATTCTAAATATATAATTATCATATATATATATATATATATATATAATTATTACATAATACACTTTCGGGACTTCCACGTTCAAGAAAAAGGTGGATAGTTGGTTAATTCTTTCTGGGGCTTATCTAAAGGAACATATCTAAATGTATGTAAAATAATGTTTTTATATTATTATTTATAAAGTATTGTATATTTTGAATTAGTTTTTATACTTAATTTTAATTTTAGTAATTTTGTTGTGTGCTTTTGTCATTTTTATTACTTTTTAAAAAAATGTCTATGTAATTTTTTTTATTTCTTTTTTTTTGTAATTTTAGTAATTTTAGCACTTCAACTTAAACTTTATTTAAATTTCATTTACCGATGCAACATTTATAATTTTATTTTATCTTATATTTTTTTATTTAAATAAACCAAAAACATTTTTAATGACTTTAGTTTTAGTTAATAATATTAACACTGATGAAAATATAAATGCCAATCAAGAACAAGCTGTATTTTTGATGTTCTTTTCCGAGTTCCAGTCCCTGTGCAACTGATACTCAACTGCCACTGGCTCATTTGCGTTCGAGGGGAGGGGCTTACGATAGGTCAGTTAAACAACTTATTACGGCTGTTGTGATTAAAATGAAATGTGAAAAGTGTCAGTTCGGAAAATTGCATTTAGATTCGCTCACACCACATCAGATTGCTTTTACGCACTGGTTTGTGCAGCGTTGAGCCTTATACCCAATCAAACGCATTTCTTTAGAAGTTAAAAATGCATTGGCCAATCAGAGGCGCTTAGATTAGTCAGCGCTGAAAACGCTGGAGCTGTTGATGAGCGCATAGTGCAGATACGATGTAAATAATAGATTAATTCGTAGCTTCAGTGATTATAACAGGAATTTTTGTGTAACTTGTGCTAGACTCTGGTATGAACCACATGAATATTCCCTTTCTGTTTCTGCGTTTTTGCCTCCTTGTCTCTCTCAGGATCTCTGTCTCCAGGACCTGGATTCTGTGGAGGGGTCCGTATGGAGGCTGTTTCACGGGGTCACGCTGCTGTTACCATCACAGTGGAAACAGAGGGATGCAGCATCAGCGAGACGACAACACTGGTGGCCTACAGCCCTCTCAAAGTATGCCGCTTCTCTGTATGTGTGTCTGTGCACAACTGTATGTGTGTGCGCGTATGATTTGTGGTAAGTGTCATGACTGTATAAAGGGTGATTTATCAGCCCTATGGTGGCTATTTATTAAGATAATGAACTGTTTGGGAGTAGCTGAAGATTAATGTGAAACTGAGCGCTCCTGATCACTGATGTATGACTCTGTAGCATGTCAGGGACATAGAGAGCAGCGGAGCTCTCTAGTCCAGGGCAAACGCTGCCAAGCACACTCATGGGAGTTTAACAGGACAATGTGATGGATCAGTGCTTTGCTTTTGTCAGTCAGACACTAATGAAAGACAGCAACAGCTTGAACAAGGACATTATCGTAAGCCTTGTACTCCATTTAGCTTCTCGGTGACATTGTTCTCTCCTTCTTTCACTCAGTCTCTTGTGTCTGAGGTTCTTCTCTCGGTGGGCTCATCTCGTGTGGTTATATTCGAAGGGGGGCCTCGGCCCTGGCCCCTGGCTCCCTTCCGTTTCTTTAGTGACGTCGAGGTGCAGCCGGAGGGGGGTGTTACCGTGGAGGCATTGAGGACGATCGAAGAAAGGCCACCTCGACATGCGTATCGGGTCACATGCACTGCCATGGGAGAACAGGTTTGAAATGTTTTCAACTGCAATGTGACTCAAGTGTCATATGTACTGCATTATTATTAGTGTTGGGAAGGTTACTTTGTAAATGTAATTGGTTACAGATTACAAGTTACCCTATTTAAAACGTAATAATTAGTGTAACTATTTCAATTACTTTATTAAAATAATGTCACTGATTACATTTGATTACTTTTTGATTATTTTTCTAAATATCTAATGAATGTTTTCAACTGTTAATCAGTTAATCAACTCTCAGACAGCTTACTAGTTACTCCCCAGCACTGATTATTACACTAAACTCATGTAAATGTACTTATTAATATTAATAGATTTTATTTTCTGTATTTACACACAAACATTTGGGGTATTTACAGAACCAGAAGATTATTTTACTAATAATAAGCAATAATAAGCAATGTTTAGAATCCCACCCAATTGTAATTTTTGTTATTTTTTTATTTGTTCTTAAACAATGTTGTTATAGTATTATTTATATTTATTTATTTATTTCAGTTTTAGTCATTTTAGTACTTAATCTTAAACTTTTTTTTAATTTCAGTGACTTTCCAATACAAGATTTATCATTTTATACCTTTCATTTTCAAGTTTAAGGTTTTCGTCAAATATGTCGACATCACTAAAGAAACAAAGTGAGAACCAGATTAAAAATTATTATTTAATAAATAATCATTATTAAGTAATGTTTAAAATTACACCTACAGAGTGTATGTTTGTCTTTTTTTTTCATTTGTTTTTATTTGTTATTAAACAATGCTATTATAGTATTATTTACACAGTATTGCAGTGCTTATCAAAATTTTGAATTAGTTTTAATTTTTAATTTTAGTAATTTTGTTGTGTGGTTTTGGCCTTTTTAAAAATATATATTTTATTTTATTTAGTTTATTTATTTCAGATTTAGTCATTTTAGTACGTCAACTAAAACTTTTTTAATTTCAGTGACTTTCCATTACAACATTTATAATTTTTATCATTTTAATTTCATAATTTCATCAAATATGTTGATATATATTGATTAAAAATTATTATTTAATAAATAATAATCAATAAGTAATTTTTAAAATCCCACCTACACTGTGTACATTTGTAATTTTTTAAATTACATTTATTTGTTATTAAACAATATTGTTATAGTATTATTTATAAAGTATTGTAGTGTTTAGCAATATTTTAAATTAGTTTTCATTTATCATTTTAATTTTAGCATTTTTTTGTCATTTGTAACATTTTAAAACTTTCTTTCAGTTTTAGTTTTAGTCATTTTAGTACTTCAGCTTAAACTTTTTTTAATTTCAGTGACTTTCCAAGACAACCTTTAAAATTTGTATAATTTTAATTTCATAATTTCATCAAATATGTTGATATCACTAAAGAAACAGAAGTGAGAACCAGAAGATTAAAAATGATTATTTAATAAATAATAATCAATAACAAGTAATGTTTAAAATCCCACCTACAAGGGAGTGCATTTGTAATTTTTGTTATTTAAATTTTTTAGTAAAATATGTACACTATTTAATAAGTTTTTTTTTAAAGAATTAAATATTTTCTTTCAGAAAGGATGCATTAAGTTGATTAAAAATGACAGTTATAACATTTAGAATGTTACAAAAAAATCTATATATTTTTTCCAATAAATGCTTTTCACAAAAAAATATTGAACAGCACATCCGGTTTTAACATTGATATAAGAAATGTTTCTTAAGCTGCAAATCATTATTTAAGGCACATGTGACACTAAAGACTGGAGAAATGGCTGCTGAAAATTCTACTTTGCCATTACATACATAAAATCCATTCAAATAGAGAACAGTTATTTTAAATTGTAATGATATTTAACAATATTATTAATTTTACTGTATTTATCATCAAATAATGCAGCCTAGAGGAGCATAAGAGACTCGTTTTAAATACATTTAAAAAAATCTTGCTGATTCCAAACTTTGAAATTTTAGTGTTGACATAAAGAAGAAAAATTTACAAAAATGACAGAGAGTTTTTTTTTGAATTTACTATAATGTAGTGGAGAATCAAACCAACTGAAATATATTTTCTATATCAAACAGTGAAGACAGAATTAATTCTGAATTTGAAATTTCTCTGCTGCATACGCTCCTCATGCTTTGAGTGGGTGAAGTGCTGTAGCCTTGCAGTCATGTATGTTTTTTTTTTTCATATTTGTGTGTGTTTATGCATGCAGTGGTTGGTCTTCAGGTGTGGTAATACTCCAGGTCCGTTAAACGAGATTCCCGCAGTGGAGGAGAGCAGAGTTCAGGTGGCGTGTGGCGTCCCCGCAAGTCTGTCTCTCTCTCTTCTCTCCTCCACGTCCTCACCTTCATCCATCCCTGTGTTCTCCCATCACTATTCCTGCACACAGCCTCACTTCCCCTGTGGACTGGTGAGTAATGCCAACTCTGTCCTCTCCCTTTCTCTTTTTGCCCCCTCCTGCTGTTACGTCCTCTCATAAACTCTTTTATGATTCACTGATTTTCCTCTTTTCCCTTCACCTGCCCAGACCTCTGTTTTTCTTTTCATTTTTTCATTTTCTCGCCCTCCAGGTGTTTCTCTTTCTTTCTGTTTCACCCCTACTCCCACACCAGACCTCCGTCTCTCTCCTTCCCTCTTTCCGCTGCTCTCATTTGCCATGCAATTATGTGTGATATGCAGGGTGAAGTGTTATGGCAGTTTCCATAGTAACTGCATGCATGGGCCCTCAGTGTGTGTGTGTGTTGCGTGAGGGTTTTCCTCTCCTGACATAGATGCTCTAGAAACCAAGTCTTTGATCAATGTCAAACCCTCACAATCAATATACCATCTCTGATATACTAAAACCAACTCTGAGAATGAAACATCACATCATATCTCTAATTGAACCTAAAGAGCACCAAGAAAACTTTGATTTTTGGTCATAAATGATTCTTTTTTTGGTTACAGCACACTGAGAGAAGAAATTAGATTTACCAATTTAATGAAGCAGGTCATTAGTCAAAGCAAAACACATGCACATGAAATGGAAAGAATAATTACATCAGGCAGAATGCCAGTAATTGTGTGCTCACTTATTTACACACATTTTTACAAACCATGATGTGTGTAAGTGTGTGCAGACATTAAAATGGTCTTATATGTTAAATCGTAAGAGTATTCATGTTTTAAATGTTTATATGAACATATAAACATGTTTTATAGCATGTATGCAAATTGTATAATATCCAAGGTACATATGTCTAGTAATTGTGCAGTTAATTCTCATATTGTATTTTCAGAAATTTTGGAATATTTGTCCTCTCCCCAAATTTGTCACTACTGAAACAATAATAATTTAATTAGAAATGTATATTTATAATGATCTATTAAGATTTTGCTTACATCTTCCTTGTAAATATATTTTTGCTATTTTATTACATTTTTTTCAGAGGTAAATCAATAACAGTATTATTTCAAGTGTAATTTATGAGATTTGTTGTGTTTTGGATCCAGTTTTTCTTTGTGAAAGGCAAAAAGTTGATCATACTGATTTCAAGCTTAAGGATTCATTAGTTTAAATATACACATTGAACCAAAAACATAACATCTTAGTTGATAAATCAATATACTTTATTTTTGACAAAACATCCCATGTTTCGGTTGTGACTGCACATTTTCAGTAGTGACAGTAATGCTTTGGTAGCGACCACATTACATTACAGAATTTTAACTCACATACTAAAACATACTAAAATACTAACAATTTGCAAAACTGTACTACAGTTTTGTTTATTTCCCCCAAATAAAGAATTGTGTGTTCCCTTTTGTCACTACCGAAACTTCACCAAATGTTTGTCGTGACAATTTTAAATACAAAGCTCGAAGATGCTCATGGTTAACTAGCAAAGTTCTGAACAGTTGTACACATATAAAAATAAACTTTTATGGAGAATCACCCAGAAAAGCAATGTTGTCCCTCGAAACTTTACCAAATTTTTCAGTTGTGACTGTTTCAGTAGTGACAATTTTATGGGATAACAACCAAAAAACAATGTTGTCACCACTGAAACTTCACCAAATGTTTCTGTTCTGACTGTTTTGGGAGTGACAATTTTAGATACTTTTGGGCCCAGCGTAAAGATGCTAATCAGCAAATGGTTAACTAGCACAGTTCTGAACAGTTGTACACACAAAAAAATGTATGTAGTATCACCCAAAAAAGCAATGTTGTCACTAACGAAACTGCACCAGATTTTTCGGTTGTGGCTGTTTTAGTAGTGACAATTTTATGGGATAACACCCAAAAAAAACAATGATGTCACTACTGAAACTTCACCAAATGTTTTTGTCGTGCCTGTTTCTGTAGTGACAATTTTAGACACTTTTGGGCCCAGCGTAAAGATGCTAATCAGCACGTGGTTAAAGAAGTCCACATCTAGAACAACAATTTACAAATAATTTACTCACCCCCTTGTCATCCAAGATGTTCATGTCTTTCTGTCTCAGTCATAAAGAAATTATGGTTTTTGAGGAAATCATTTCAGGATTTTTCTGCATATAATGGACTTCAATGGTGCCCCGAATTTGAACTTCCAAAATGTAGTTTAAATGCAGCTTCAGAGGGCTCTAAACGATCCCAACCGAGGAAGAAAGGTCTTATCTAGCGAAACAATCGGTCATTGTTTTCGAAAAATAAAAAATCTGTATACTTTTTAAGCACAAAAGCTCGTGTAGCACAGGCTCTGGTATGCGCGTCCATGGGTCGTTCTTGAGCAATTTGTTCATTTTGAATGAATCTTTAATGTGACTCGGGAAGAACAAGTCGTCTCAGGGAGTGATTCGTTCAGTCGCACATGCGCAACATCCTTTTAGTTTCTGTACTGGAATTAGTTCACCTGTTTCGAGTCTTCGGGTTTTTCGAGTCATTTGTTCATCTTATGGGTGATGCTGATTTTGCTCAAATAAACAAAATGAACATGACTCAAAAAAAGATGTGTTCATTTTGCTGAACGAGACTCAGAGGTCCGAGTTGGTAAAATGATCCGAACTTCCCATCACTACTACGAATCACGTCTTCAAATCACCACAAGTTCATTGTCTGTGTACTCCAGCTCAAAATGGTAGAGTATGTCGAAAACAACTCCTACAACTTCAGAATCGTCCTTTTTGTTTGTAAACACCGTTTGACTTACTTGCACTTTGTTAGTCTTTGCGCGTTCACTTTGTAAACACTGGGTCTGTAGTTCCGCCTACGTCCACGTGACCTTCCGACGTGATTCAATAGTACGTGGACACGCATCCCAGAGCCTGTGCTACACAAGCTTTTGTGCCTAAAATGTATACAAATTTTTATTTTCCAAAATAAATGAGCGATCGTTTCGCTAGATAAGACCCTTCTTCCTCAACATTTAGAGCCCTTAAAGCTGCATTTAAACTACATTTTGGAAGTTTAAAATCGGGGCACCAATGAAGTCCATTATATGTAGAAAAATCCTGAAATGCTTTCCTCAAAAAACATAATTTCTTTACGACTGAAGACAGAAAGACATGAACATCTTGGATGACAAGGTGGTGAGTAAATTATTTGTGAATTGTTGTTCTGGAAGTGGACTTCTCTTTTAACTAGCACAGTTTTGAACTGTTGTACACATATAAAAACAATTTTTTTTAAGTATCACCCAAAAAAGCAATGTTGTCACTACTAAAACTTCACCAAATGTTTCTGTTGTGACTGTTTTGGGAGTGATAATTTTAGATACTTTTGGGCCCAGCGTAAAGATGATAATCAGCACGTGGTTAACTAGCACAGTTCTGAAGAGTTGTACACACATAAAAACAACATTTTATGGAGTATCACCAAAAATAGCAATGTTGTCACTACCTACGGTGATTGTTACAGTAAGAACATTTTAGATACGTTTGAACCTAGCTCAATTTCAATATCATTTGATATATCAAGTTGAAATTTAGGGGTTAGCATTTGGTACAGCCACCTCCCAATTGAAAATACCCAATAAATAATGATTTTATATACATTAAGCTTAATGAAATTATAAATATTATTGTGGGTTATATATATATATATATATATATATATGTATATTAGTTTAAGTATTTCTTATTGTGTATTTGTTTGATTGAATACAGTAAAAACAGTAATATTAATATTATAAACAGTAAAATATTATTTCATTTTCTTTAAAAAAAAAAAGTTAAATCTGACATAATGTGACCGTTATGCTCATTAACTGATCAGTGGGTAAGAAGGATTATTACTGCACATTCTTGCCCTGTTTTCATCTAAGTGTGACTGATATCTCTGCCAGCTCATGTTCAAAGATTCATTCACACATTAACTAGGCTCACAGTTTCATTTTCATGATTATAGAGCACCAAATCAATAGTTTATTGCTTTCCTGCTACAGTTGAAGCATTTTTCCTGCATGCCTTCTGTAGTGAGATAGGTTAAGCATGATTTTATCATTATTTATTTAGTGAGGTCACGCTTTATCTCTTTCAGTGTTTGGAATTGCTTTCTTCTACTAGAATTACTCTGATGTAATTAAATATCACATTACCATATTCTTTCATGTCATCTGTCTCTTTCTCTCTCTCAGTTGTCTGTGTCCAACATGAGGGATGCAACGTTGCAGTTATCTGTGTTGGACCGAAAGGGGGTGCAGTTTGACAATTTCACGTCCTGTTCAGTCAACTGGACCTCTTCTAACCCTGGTCTGCTCTCATTGTGCCCCCAGTCCACAATGGAAGACAGACTAACCCAGACAGGCTACAAACTACACGGTGTGTTTGGGTTTGCTTTGCACTGACTCTAGTACACTTTTGGCATTTCAAGTTCTAATAATGTGTAAGGTCAGTAGTTCAATCACAGGACACTCAGTTTATTTGTCTGGATCAAACTAGAGACAATGTAGAGCAAAAATACAATTCATACATAAGATGTGTACACCTCTTTTATTATATGTTTTTAATTTCTGAATTAAATTTAAAAAATGTCAGTGGTGCAGATGGCATAATGATGAAAAATGTAAAAAAAATATTAAATTTAATTAAAAATAAAAAATTAAAAATATATTATTGGAAAAATAATTGATTATTATTTCTTTAAAATAAGATTTAATATAATACGAAAAGTAAATTATTAATATTATACTCTAATTTATACGTTAGTAATTATATGTTATAAGAGTATTTATTTATTAATTCGTTTTTTTTAATTTTCACTTATTAACAGACAAAAACACAATAAAACAAAATGTTTATTGTATTGTTATATGTATATCTCTATATATTCATCCATTTCTCTTTATGTATACACACACGCCTTGTATTTACTTGATTAAATACAGTAAAAACAGTAATATTATCAAATATTATTACAATTTAAATCTATTTGAATATATTTTAAAAAGTAATTTATTCCTGTGATTGCAAAGTTAAATTTTTAGCATCATTCCTCCAGTCTTCAGTCTCACATGATCCTTCAGAAATCATTCTTGTAAGCTGATTTGGTGTTCAAGAAAAAAATAAATAATTAAAAATAAAAAAAATAAAAAATTCTTATTGGCTAAATCTTTTATTATAATTTCATTTAACTATTCATTTAACTATTTTGCATTATTTTTAAAATTATTATTATTCTCTTAATAATTATCAAAAAGCAGTGCAGTTGTTTTGGTAAAATATTATTAGTTAGCTAACTAATAATGGTACAAATGTTTTTGAAAACCATATGAAACCAACATAAATATAGTACAGCAACTTCCAAGATCTTGATGCAGGGTTTAAACTAAATGTTTACTTTTTTATTGGACAGTCTTATTTGTCACTGATCCAAATCTAATCAATTTGCCTGTTTTACAGCCTGGCAGGTTGTTCAAGCCCACAGACAGACTGGAATAGTGACTGTCAATGTCACTCTTAGATGTCCAGAGGTGAGTGTTTATGTGTTTATTTTTGTGTCCATATTTATATGTGTCTGAGTAACGTATAAAATATGTGTCCTGTACAAGATGTTGACAGCTCCAGCGTCTCAGTGTGTGAATCTGCGATTGGTAGATGACGTACAGTGGGCCAGACACTCTGTCACTTTATTCAACCATCCAAAAGTCACAGTGAGCAAGTTCATCCCTCTCTAACATTTCTCATCTGGACGTTTTTGTTATATTTTAATGACTCAATATGTTCATCTTTGTAGGAAAATCTGGCCTTGATTAATGGCTCAGGTCACTTTCAAATCCATCTACAAGACAACCAGTTAGCCAGCATCAACCATGTAGAGAACGGCAATATAATACAGGTGAGAGTAATGTCTTTAAATATTTCACCACAAAGTAAGAGTACAGAACTATTAGCATTTATTCAGCCTTTTATCTTTATATCCCAGGTGTCCCCACTTCAATCTGGTTCTTCAGTTCTTTTGGCTCATGACCTCTGTTTGACCTCTGATCCTGCTGTGGCCTCTTTGCTTGTCTCTGACATCAAAGATTTCCGGATTGACTTAATTAATACCGTAAGATGTAGACGGAAACTCATGTCTTTCATCTTTTGTAGATTTTACTACACTTTTTTTATACTGAATCTTTGTACGTTGATGCTTTTTAGATTGAGGTCAGACATTCTGCTGTAGTGCAAGTGCATGTTTTGGACTCAAAGAATCAACCATTTCTTCATCATTACCTGTTGCTCATGAACCTCATGCTCATCCCTTCTTCATCTATCATTTCTGTGGAGTGAGTCTATGTCATGTGCTTTTTGTCGTTTTGAGTTCAAGTACTACATTGTGCCCTATGTCTTTTGATTTAAAATCATACAATGATAATGAAATAATATTTAATGACGTTAATACATAATAAAATTGAAGTTGAGCTGGTAGTGAGATGATAATGATATTTTTAATACATAATATAAGTTCTATGCAGATCTATACAGGTGGGGCTGGGGAAGGTGGAGGGTTTCAAGCATGTTGTGAAATGCTCTAGTGAATGCTAACCAGCCATTTAAATGTAAAGCAGCAAGCTCATTGGTTGCTTATGCAACATGAACCAATCAGCTTGCACCAAGTAGTTTAACGCTATGAATATCATCAGTTTATGACCCATCAGCTGGCGCCATCTAAAGTTTTCATGGCACAGTTTGCAATTTAAAAATTATAGTTACAAAGCAGGTAACTTTTGAATCATTACTCTTGGCTTGAGTATTGTTATTGAGTACATTATGTATACTTACAGGAACGTGGGGCCAGTGGACAAGTACAGTGTGGGATTCAGTGTGACTGGCCTGAAAGTGGGCGTGGTCAGTTTCCACCTATCAGCAGTGGATGGTCATGGGTGTGTTATAAGCTCCTCCCACAAGAATATGCAAGTTTATTCTCCATTCAGTTTGCAGCCACGTAAACTAACTCTGGCAGTTGGAAGTGTGCGACAGGTTGGTGTGAAATGACAAACCAAACCATATGTTGGTCTAAACAGAAACACATTTTTTTACTATAAATGTTTTTTTGATGTACAGGTGAAATGGGAAGGAGGGCCTCAGCCTCAGTACGGCGTCAAGTTCTCAGTGAGTGACAGCTCTATCGCCGTAGTAACTGAGACAGGATTGGTCAGAGGCTTGACAGTGGGTGTGGTCAAACTCAGAGGAGCTCTTCAGACACAAAATACAGAAGAATTTCTTACCTTTTTACAGGTAGCCCACATTTGGTATTTTGTATTTTTGATGTACATTTGTAACAAATTTCCTGCCTTGTAGACCCATATAGCCGATACAAAATATTATTTACACAGACAATCACATAGTCATAGAGACGCAACCTCACACAGTACATTTTTGCATTTCGCTATGTCTCATGTATGGCACAGCTTTTTAAAAACTTGGTGCTTAGGGTAGAAGTTCAGCTTTTAAAAATCTAGTTGCTAGCTATTGTGTTTTTATTACTGCTGCCCTGTCTCGTGTTTTGACATTCCACAGAAATGCTTTTCCATTGTTTGTCTATGTTACCATGCGCTAGAAAGACATGTCTGACGGTCGCACTTGCATCTTGCGTCTTTTTTTAGCATTCAGCGCATGATGCAATATTGACCCTGCACTCTTTTCCTTTCCATTACTCGCATTTTTATGTTCCACTGTGCTGCTTTTTCATTGTTTTTTTTAAGATTGACAGGTTTGACTAGTGTGCTTGCGTCTTTTGCAGGGTCTCACGTATGAAAAGTTAAATTGAAAAGTTACACAGAATATGTTTTTGCTTTAACAAAGGCAAGGTTTAGGGCAGCATAATGTAAAAACGCAATGTCTAGAGCAATTAACTTTTCAAAACACTGTTTTTAGATGTTTTTTTGTGTATGTTTTTGCATCTTGTTTTTAACACAAAAACACATTTTGTGTGAAAAGCCTCTTATTTACATACTGCTAATTATGAAAGTGACTCAAGAGCAAACATATATGCTTGATGTGATTTTCCATTGCCATGACACCCAATATGAATAATAAATGACTGCTTACCCAATGCAGCAAATCCAACCTTTCATCCCTTATGCCTTAATTATATGCTGTCAACACTGCCATCACCAACATCTGTGCTCCTACACACACATGATGCGCTTACATACACTCCTCTTTTTAAACCCTAATGTTATCTTCCAAAAATTAAGAGACAAACTTTGGCGACAAATATGTGATGCTACGCCTAAACCTAATAACCAAATGTGTGCTGTGATCAGGATGAAGTGGAGGTGGAGGTGTTTAACCTGACAGCAGTGAGGATACAGGCTCCTTTAGTGACTCTATCCATAGGAACAGAGGTTTGTCCTTCTCATGCTCATTATTGTTGTGTGCATCCATGTCCGGACAGGAGAGGTTTGGTTGAGTTTTTCATTTTAGATGCCAGTTTATGTGATGGGGAGTGACAGCAGGCAGAACCCTCTATCTCTGGGTAGTGTTGAGGTTGGCCTCAGTTTCCACTGGAGTCTAAGCAAAGCGGGTGTCCTGGAGATCAAACCAAGACATGCACAGGTGAGATGCATGCACTTACAGTGGTGGACAAAATTATTAGAACACTAGTATTTTTTTAAGTCAGTTGTTTCTATCTTTTGCTGTGGTGTGTCAGTAGGAAATGGCAGTTTACATTTCCAAAAATTAAAGAAGAAGTCCACTTCCAAAACAAAAATTTACAGATAATTTACTCACCCCCTTGTCATCCAAGATGTTCATGTCTTTCTTTCTTCAGTCAATAAGAAATTATGTTTCTTGAGGAAAACATTTCAGGAATTATCTCCATATAGTGGACTTGAGGCACAGTGGTGCCCTCAAGTTTGAACTTCCAAAATGCAGTTTAAATGCAGCTTCAAAGACCTCTAAACGATCCCAGCCAAGGAAGAAGGGTCTTATCTAACAAAACGATTTGTCATTTTCAAAACAAATTGACAATTTATATACTTTTTAACTTCGAATGCTCGTCTTGTCTCATCTCTGCGATGCACATGCGTAGTCTGTGTAATCCGGGTCAATACAGTTAGGGTATGTCGAAAAACTCTCGTCTTGTCAAAACCGTCCTACATCACTCTTTTACTTTTTTTTTTTTTTGTGAAGGGCACTTGATCTTTTTTGCATGTTCACTTTGTAAAGACTGGGTTGGTACTTCTGCAGTGATGTAAGACAATTTTGAAGTTGGGAAAGAAAACAAGATGGGAGTTTTTTGACATACCCTAATGCAGACTTAGACAAGATGAGCGTTTGTGGTTAAAAAGTATATAAATTGTCAATTTGTTTCGAAAATGTCCAATCATTTTGGTAGATAAGGCCCTTCTTCCCCAGCTGGGATCAATTAGAGCCATTTAAAGCTGCATTTAAAGTGCATTTTGGAAGTTCAACCTTGGGTGCACTATATGGTGAAAAATTCAGGAAACATAATTTCTCATTGACTGAAGCAAACAAGACATGCACATATTGAATGACAAGGGGGTGAGTAAATTATCTGTGAATTTTTGTTCTGGAAGTGGACTTCTCCTTTAATTTTGCCATTAACTGTAATAATCCAGTGAGATTTTTGTTTGCAACAACAGCCAGTGCTCCACACAGAGATCTGATCTCATCATCATCCAGTCTGTCTGGAATGACATGAATAAACAGAACAAACTGAGACAAACTAAATCTAGAAGAACTGTGGCAACATCTCCAAGATGCTTCAAGAAACCTACCTGCAAAGCTACAGTACTGTTAAAAGTTTTAGGCACTTGTTTAAAAATGCCGTAAAATGAGGATGCTGTCAAAAATAATTTTCTTTATCGGTTAACTTCTATTAACTAAAATAAATCAGCATTGGTGTGACCATCCTTTGTGCTTAAAAAAGCAGCTTTTGCCCTAGATACATTTGCGCATAGTTTTTCAGGTAGCTTTGCAGGTAGGTTTCTTGAAGCATCTTGGAGACATCTTGTCACAGTTCTTCTGGATTTAGTCTGTCTCCATTTGTTCTGTTTCTTCATGTCACTCAGATCAGATCTCTGTGTGGAGCACTGGCTGTTGTCAGAGTCCTTGTGCAAACAAAAATCTCACTGGATTATTACAAGTAATGGCAAAATTAATGTTTGGAAATGTAAACTGATATTTCCTCCTGACACACTATAGCAAAGGATAGAAATAACTGACTTAAAATCATTTTTTAGCTGATGAAAATACTAGTGTTTAAAAAATTTTGGCCACCACTGTAGGATGAATTGACTCATGAAAACTTGTTTTTGCATTATGCTGTCTGTTCAGGTGGGTGTTAGTGTGTCTCCCTCTCACAGTTTCTCGGTGCTGGTGAGGGCCAGAGCTCCAGGCAGGACCAGTCTGAAAGTGCGTGTGCGGCTCCAACAGATAGACGCCAGCAACACGTCACTCTCTGATCATCTCACTGACGAGATACAGATACTGGTAAATACATCCTCCACAAAGAACCACCAATGACAAGATATTTAAAGGAGTCACATTATGAGGAAGCAGATTTTCCTTGATCTTCTGAGATAAAAGTGTTCACTATGCTATAAAATCAAACTGTAGA
This sequence comes from Labeo catla, assembly GCA_012976165.1. NCBI lineage: Eukaryota > Metazoa > Chordata > Actinopteri > Cypriniformes > Cyprinidae > Labeo > Labeo catla. Next base: position 161,925 of record VONZ01000936.1, read on the forward strand.
GGCTTTCTTTTGTTTACAATCAGATATAATTAAATATAAGTAATACTGTACCGTAACCTACTTAATTTTAAAATACATAATTCATCACAGATTATTTTAGTCAGATGAATTAGAGTGTGTTCAAGAAGTCCAATCAGAATATCTGAAAGTTTAAAATAGTCAAGGATATGTTAATGGAAGAATAGTATTTAATCATAAATAAAATGTATGCTACCATTCAAAAGTTTAAGGTTGTTAATGTTTTTGTAATATGTCTCTTATGATCACCCAGGCTACATTTTTTTTTTTTTTTATACTTTATTTTTTTTTCCCTTTTTGTTAACATACAGAAAAAGGAACTTACAACAAAAGAAAAATTAAACATAACAAACATATACATACATTGGTCACCAAGTACATCACAGCATTCTTGAGTAATTAGGTTTTGATCAGATTCTGCCATACACAATTATGTTAAGAGTTACATATCCGACACAATACCCAGGCTACATTTATTTGATTAAAAAAAAAAAACACAGTGGAATAATGGAATATTGGGGAATAATATCACAATTTGAACTACATATCTATTTTTTTTTTAATCCTTTAGAAATCAATTTAATATGCTGATTTGGTGCTCAAGCGCAACATTTCTTTTTATTATCATTGTTGAAAATGGTTGTGATGCTTAATGTTTTTGTGGGAAATAGGATACATTTTTTCAGGATTCAACAAAGTTTAAAAGAACAAAAATGAAGTAAAATATAATTTTTATAACATTTTATAACATTTACTGACACTTTCAATCAATCTAATACACCCTTGCTAAATAAAAATATTAATTTTGATAAAATAAAAACACATACACAATTGAATACTACCTTCTAACAACATTTATCTTTATATTATTCATATTATACAAAAGTGAAATACTTTGCACAGATATAGATGTTCATTTCGACACACTACCAGTCAAAAGTTTTTGAACAGTACGATTTTTAAGTCTCTTCTGCTCACCAAGCCTGCTTTTATTTGATCCAAAATACAGCAAAAGCAGTAATATTGTTTTTACTATTTAAAATAACTGCTTTCTGTTTGAATATATTTTAAAATGTAATTTATTCCTGTGATCCTACATTTTCAGCATCATTACATTCTTTTTAAACAGTTGAGTACATTTTTTCAGGACTATTTGATGAATAGAAAGATCCAAAGATCAGCATTTATCTAAAATAAAAAGTAACATTATACACTATACCATTCAAAATCATTGAGTCTTTTATTAGGCAAGGATGCTTTGAACTGATCAAAAGTGATGAAAAAGACATTTATAATGTTACAAAAGATCTCTATTTCAGATAAATGCTGTTCTTCTGAACTTTTTATTTATCAAAGAAACCTGAAAAAATTCTACTCCGATGTTTTCAACATAGTAATAATAAATGTTTGTGACTGGAGAAATGATACTAAAAATTCAGCTTTGAAATCACAGGGATAAATTACATTTTAAAATATTATTAAATAGAAAACAGTTATTTTAAATAGTAAAAATATTTCAAAATTTGACTGTTTCTGCTGTACTTTGGATCAAATAAATGCAGGCTTGGTGAGCAGAAGAGACTTCTTTAAAAACATTAAAAAGCTTACTTAGTAGTGTATATCGAATGTCGAATTCACTCTAAATGTATCTCTTCTCTCATTCTCCCTCTTTTCACAGGTGTTTGAAGAGATGCAGTTAACAGCAGGAAGCTCAGGATCCATCCTCATGTCTCCCCTCTCTCAGTACCCCCTGCAGAGCAATAAGTGAGTTTGCATGCCTGTTCCATGTCAAAAAAATTGATTTTTTTTGCACAGCTAGAAAAAATAAGTCAGTATCCACTCTATTAAGTCTGTTCCGCACCACTGCAGTTCTCATGATGGTTTGGACTGATAATGTGCCTGATCAAAATTACATTTACATACTTTTTTCCTCAATTTGACTGAAGTATTGGATGAAGCTGGTTCCATGTAATCTCAGATGGAACATCCACAGACATTTTGCTGTTCACTGAGTTTTTAAAATGTGTGTATTTCAGAGACTCAGTCCATTACACCCTTAGCCGGTGTGTCTCAGGGGCAGGGCTTGTTACTGTTGATGATCAAGGGGTGTTGAGGACAGGGCGTGATACAGGCCTTGCTATTTTGGAGGTTTATGCCATGGATGTTTGTGGTATCAACCAAACACTGCTGATCAGTGTGGAGGTGAGTATTTACTATAATAAAAACTGTAGATTACGCTAATTTTAGATCCTAATATCAACATCCTTCTTGACTTAGGTGTCAACGGTTTGGTTTGTACGTACTTTGACTGTGTCATCCATGAACAGTGACAGTGAGAGAACACTTCCTGCCTTCCCTCTGGGCTGGAGTGTCCGTTTCAGGACTCTATACTATGATAACATGGGACGACAGTTCCACTCTCATAATGTACAAACAATAATCACAGCTAACAGGTAATTACATAGATACACATTTACATTTATGTTACTCACAGTAGTGATCTAACCTTACTTTCTCTGTCTCTCAGAGATGACCTCGTACAACTGATAGTTGACAAAGACAGTCAGTCATTTCTAGTGCAAACGGCATCACCCGGTCTAACTGTTTTGAGGGTGCAAGGAGACACTACAAACCCATTTCTCAGCGATTACACCCCTCTGTTTGTGATGCCTGCCATCTCAGAGCCCCCAGGATTCCTGCGCTCTGGGGATGTCATCTGCTTCAGCTCTTCCATTACAGACCAGCAGGGTAAATCACTAGGTTACTAGCAAGCAAAGCGCCATTTTTAACTTTCAGAAACAAACCCCTCTAATCTGAAACCCCAAGTATACTCCATTATTGATGCTAAATATATGCACACAGCCGAGTGCATAGCCTTACATAGTATACTTTATTTACAGAGCAGGTCATATGTTTTTTTTTTAAAGTGTCCTAATATGTGACCCCCAAAAATTCATTGTATGGGTCAAAATTACTGATTTTTGTTTTATGCCAAAAATCATTAGGATATGAAGTAAAGATCATGTTCCATGAAGATATTTTGTAAAATTCCTACTGTAAATATATCAAAACTTAATTTTTGATTAGTAATATGCAATGTTAAAAACTTTATTTGAACTACTTTAAAGGTGATTTTCTCAATATTTAGATTTTTTTGCACCCTCAGATTCCAGACTTCAAATAGTTGTATATTGGCCAAATATTGTCCTATCTTAACAAACCATACATCAATGGAAAGCTTATTTAGTCAGCTTTCATATGTATAAATCACAATTTGGAAAAATTGACTCTTATGACTGGTTTTGTGGTCCAGGGTCACATATTGTGTTGGAGTCATCTACAACAGGTTTAAATGCACCTAAGGTCAGAAAACATCGTAATTTTCCCAGAATATACATTTATACATAATCAAAAAAATCTGTTTTGAGCAAAATGTCTGTAAACCCCTGCCTTTAATAAGCCTACTCTGCTCTGATTGGTCAGATGACCAAGTCTGTTGTGATTGGTAAAGAGAGGAGTACTTGAGCAAGTTAGCGAATGCTACCATCTGTGTTGCCACAGATCATCATCTTTCGGCAATGAAAACAAAACAAACTTGCTTTCACAGCACAGAACTCAGCGTCTTCTCGAAATGATGTCAACACACTAACTAGCGGAAGTGTTTGTAGGCAGGTCAGACTGTATTTCGCAGGCAGGTGGGTTTATGCAAATGTATACTGAGTGACATAGATCGGTAACAGGCAGAAGATTCGAACATATAACGACTCGTTAAGGCGATTCTGAGTCGACTCTTTTTTGAGAGACAGTTTCTTTATGTATAATGCACTTTTTTGATGAACAACTTTGCAGACTGTTTACATTGAAGGATAGCTACTGTACAAACTGCAAAAGAGATATTTTTCGAAAACCCATATGACCTGCTCTTTAATGCCTGTAAACATCATTCTTGTCTGTTGTCTGTGCAATTTTTCTTCAGAAATTTTGATGAGATTGATGAAATAAACTTTGTACTTGTTTAAACTTGAGTTGCGAGTCACTTTTCCAACTGTGAAACAACAGCTTGGCCCAGTGTTGCCACCTTGTGGACAAAAAATGAAAGGTTTATGTGCGACCTGAGTGCACAAAGTACTTGCAGATAGAAAAATGCGCCTCCCACATAGTATTTGCATGTTGTGATGGTGTAATTTACTTAATATGCACTGTAGTGTGCACTTGAAATTCAAAGAATGCATTAGCCTTAACTGCCATAGGTTACTTTTGCATTTGTTTTTTTCTCTTTAAGGTCAGCGAGGCAGATGGGATGTGTCATCAAGCCAGATCCTTCAAATTAACTCTGAGACTGGAGTAGCATTTGCGAAGAATTTTGGGACAGTGGTGGTTTACTACAAGCTAGAAGGGGGACAGCAAACCTTCAGAGAGGTAATCAGCGTCTGTGCGAAGTTACATAAGTGTCTTCATGGTTTGTGACATAATAGCTCTGTTCTAAAACCTAACAAGCTGCCTATAGATGGTACATTTTAAAGGGTTAGTTCACCCAGAAATTAAAATTCTATCATTCATTACTTACACTCATGTTGTTCCAAACCTGTAAGACCTTCATTCATCTTCGGAACACAAATTAAGATATTTTTGATGAAATCCGAGAGCTTTCTGACCCTGCGTAGACAGCAATGTAACTACCATGTTCAAGGTCCAGAAAGGTAGTAAGGACATTGTCACATTGCGCTGTGGTTCTGTTCAGGTTCTGTTTATATACATTACCTTATAGGGGGTAGGACAATGGGAGGCTTTCGAGATAAAAAAGTTTAAAAATCACTGATATCAATTCAGATCAAGTCCATCTCTGTTAGGATGTGGCGAGGCAGCTCACTAGGTTTTAAAAGAGACCCACTGTGAATATTACAAATTAAAAGACCTCTCTGGTGTCATGTAGGTAACAGTGGAGCCTGCGTCTATTCCTGTATTCATTTTCCCTGCTGATAGGCTTCTCACTAACTGGCCTGAAGCTTCAGAATACACCGTCAGAGTGGATCTGAACACCTCTGCTGTCAGCACGGGTAAGTCTTTTCATACCTCTACTTAAGATTCAGGGAGGCCCCTGTTCACAACCATGGAAAACACATAATGTGCCATTAATCCAACTATATAAGGGGGATTTAAGAATAATGATTAATAATTAGACTCTTGGGAAGTTTAAGAGTCACTTCAACACTTAATCACTTGAACACTTAAATCTTAGACTAGAAATAATTCTCAGTGGTGATTATCTCTAACTGTTTAATGTGTGCAATTAAAACGTGGTGGGTGGGAAGAGATTTTATCTCAACTTTATTTGACCTGAATAGATCTTAGATCTGGGCTGGATTTTCACTTTCAGAGACATGGATACATTTCTGCACAGATGGAATATGAGGTTGTGATTGACTGACTTAGATTCAGATACAAGTAGCTTTATTGGCATGGTATAAAAAAAGGATTTACGTTGCCAGAGCTTTAATAACAAAATGTTAATTATTTTTCCAAAATAAGAAGGATCATACAAAATGCAAAATACAAAAAATACAAAATATTTTTTATTTAGTACTGACCTGAATAAGATATTTCACATAAAAGACATTTACATATAGTCCACAAGAGAAAATAATAGTTGAATTTATAAAGATGGCCCGTTCATTTACATACGCTTATTATTAATACTGTGTTGTTACCTGAATGATCCACAGCTGTGTTTTTTTTTGTTATAGTTGTCCATGAGTCCCTTGTTTGTCCTGAACAGTTAAACCGCCTGCTGGTCTTCAGAAAAAATACTTCAGGTCCTACAAATTATTTGGTTTTTCAGCATTTTTGTGTATTTGAACCCTTTCCATCAATGACTGTATGATTTTGAGATCCATCTTTTCACACTGAGGACAGCTGAGGGACTCATATGCAACTATTACAGAAGGTTCAAACACTCACTGATATTCCAGAAGGAAACACAATGCATTAAGAACCGGGGGTTAAAAATGTTTTAAATTTATAGCTCAGGGTAAATTTAACTGTTGTCTTCTGGAAAACAAGTATCTTCTGTAGCTTCTAAAGAGCAGTACTAAATGAAAAAAATATATATTAGGCAAAATGAGAAAAATGTACACATTTTCATTCTGTTCAAAAGTTTACACCCCTGGCTCTTAATGTAATAGGTGTACACGTGTACTGCTGTTGTTACTGCTGTAAAGCCAAACCTTATGCAGAATTTCGTACCTGCTCACCAAACTTACTTCCAGAACAGATGTTCTGAATAATTTTTAAACTAAAATTTCAAGGTAAAGAAACAATGACGCACAGTTACTTTAAATGTTATTCAGTGTTGATGTTGTTTGTGACTCTCTCTCTCTCTCTTTCTATCTCCTTCTCCATGGTAGCTCAATGCAATCTAGACCAGTGGGAAGCCATAGAGAATGAACTACATCCTGAGGCAGAGCTACTGTGTTCTCTAAACTTTGGTGCCCCCTATCCAGAGATGAGAATACTGCAGGCTATCTTTCATGCATCACCATTCTATGATGCAAACACTGGTGGGACAAGTTTTAAATATTGTTAAATATGTTTCTGAGCAGCAAATCAGCTTGTAAGAATGATTTCTAAAAACTGGAATAATGGCGGCTGAAAATAAATTACATTTTAAAATGTATGAAAACATTTTAGACTGTAATAATATTTATCAATATTTCATCAAAATGCATTTTGATCAGATAAATGTAGCCTTTTGTATATATAAAGTTTTATTTTATTTTAATATATTCATTTTTAACCATTAACCTTTTATGATTCACTTCTAACTAGAGATGCACGATATTGGATTTTTGCCGATATCCGATATGCCGATATTTTTTCATCTCATTTTGGCCGATACCGATACCGATACCGATATATATCATTTTATTTGGAAAGTTAGTTTTTAACAATAACTTATTCGTTAGGATTAAATAAATAGTAATGAGTGGTTTACATTCAATCCCTTCTTTTTCATCAGTAGACTAGCATTATTTATGATCTGAATTTTGTAAATTAAGTTCACTTTTGCTATGTTATAAGCCGAACTTCGGATGCGTTCACTTTCGAATTCGCAATCTGAATACAACATTTCAAAACGAAAACAGAAAAGTAGAACTAAACTGGGTGACTGTGAGGGTGCTTTGCGGGACATGAACAGGACATAATTCATTGCTACAATTTCTTAATTCGTGCCTATGATTTATTAATTTATTAATTTGTAAAATGAGGGAACGAATTAATATGTAGTATTAATGAATTGTTAATTTATTCCCACGAAATATTTGATTTCCCACCCGCAATTTATCACAGTAAGAGATACGAAAACATGGATTAAAAGTGAATGACAAGAAAATAAACCTAAGAAATTAAAGGGTGAGACGGTGAGGATTTGGGAAAATAAAAATATTAAGTTATGTGGCAATTCGTGACCAACTGGCAAAACAGTACACTTTTTTTGCACAAGAATACCAACATGTTTACCTTCTCTGGTTTAACAAGCGGTCTTTTACCCTACTCGAAAACCAAATCCTCCGTCCGCCATCGTTTCCAGAATAGTCGCGTCCTTTTTGCCGTCACCACCTGGCTCGTGCTGACACTACAAATACAAACCAGGCTCTACACCCGAAGCGCTCACAACGAAAACTACTCTTTGCGTGATCAGTGAAATCCTGAATATGCCACGGCTTTGTAACTCTGTAACCCGCGCTGTATGGAGCAGTGCGACCACGTCAAATTTTAACTTGCACATTTAAAAAAAAAAAAAAAAGTGACAGTTTTGATCATTCTAGAGCCCTGCAATACAAAGGCATTCAACATGGAAAGAAAGTAATAGAAATGTAGTCACTAAGTCATGTTTAATTATAATTTCTAATTATTTTATACGGTGCACTGCGCTCTGACAGGGCTGCGGGACACGAACATAATTATTTCCTACAACTTGTTAATTCGTTCCTACGTTTTATTAATTTATTAATTTGTAAAATAAGGGAACGAATTAAAAAGTCGTATTAACGAATTCTTAATTTATTGCCACGAAATCTTTTATTTCCCACACGCAGTTTACCCGCATAAATGATCCGACAACATGGATTAAAAGTAAATGACAAGAAAACAAACCTGCGAATTTAAAGGTTGAGACGGTGATGATTTGTGAAAAGAAACTATAAATATTATTAAGTTTGTGGCAATTCGTGACCAACCGGGAAAACAGGACACACAGCCGCTTATGGCTTTAAATGTATTGGCTCGAACTGCATGAATCCAAAAGTATGGTCGCTACTAACATTTGCCTGCTAACCAATTATTTAACTTATAAAGAATGCTTTGTACCTCACTTGTGTCATATTCACGAAAAATGTTTCATATGAGCAACAGTGTGTTTTGCCGTTGCGCCGCCGAAGAAAGAGAATTCACTGACCGCGCGCCGTAATTACTTTTTATTTTAAATGCAGATCATGTCATGTGCAAACACAGCCATTGGGTTTCAAAATACAACAAAGAGCACCATAAAACCATTTAAAATGTGCATTTAGCCATCTAGTGACTGGATATGAAACAGGCAACAGTAAATTATCCCAAATGGAACAACGGCGCGCTTTCTCCTATAGCCGCTGCTGCCACTGCACGTGCTATTGCTATGCATCATTCTGTATGTGTATTCTCAGTTTAAATGCAGCGATACAAAACAGTGAATCTACTCCTCATTCAGTCAAAACTTTGCTTCAAGAATGAGCCACACTGCTGACGTTATCTAATCCCTAGCACACCCTTAGCACATGTGAGTTAACATATTCATCTTATCGGCAAAACATATCGGCATAATTTTTCATATCGGGCCGATGCCGATATTTACATTTGAAGTCATTATCGGCCGATTCCGATATCAGTCCGATAATATCGTGCATCCCTACTTCTAACCTGTCTGTTGTGTCTTGTTTCAGCTCAGTACAGCTGCAGGATTTCTGTGCAGCCCCAGTCAGACTTCATCCTCCGTCTACTGTCCACTCTGCCTCTCTCCATCCATCTGTCTGCCTGTCTGTGGACTCAATCAACCCCAGCTGCCCTGTCGCTTCCTCAGTCACCCCCTTCTTTTCAGACTTCCATTCAGCTCCCGTATGTGCCAGCGTTCCATTGTCCTGTCACCACGATCAAACTTTCCTCTCAGCAGCCTGTGGCTGAAATCACAGTGTTTGGCACCACGAACATGCTCAGCACACTGAGGGTGAGAATAAGAGGGATCATGGGAGAGATTGTTATACTGCTTAACTGATGTATTTGCATTTAACATGCATTTGAAATTACTTTTCACTTCTTTCACTTTTATTTCTTCACTTTTGTGTAATTAGGTTCAGTCAGACACCCCAGACATTGTGTTATCTGATGCAGTCCAGTCAGATGAAGACCCCACCCTCCTCCTAATTTCAGTCTATTCAACCTCACGTTTCCTGGATGAGGTACCGTCTGCTGCAAGCATTACCCTGTACACAGACCTCTCTCCACAAAAACATGTTGTGATTGTAACTAGAGTGATGGACCCGGAGTCAGGTTAGAGAGCAAGAGACACACTTTTCACCTTATTCTATATGTACTGTAAAGTTCAACAGTTTGGGGTCAGTGTGATGCATTTTTAACAAAATCAGTGTTTTTATTCGGCATTAAATTGACAAAAGAGAGACAGCAAAGGTTATATTTCAAACAAATGTTGTTCTTTTGAATTCTTTATTCACCAAAGAATGCTAAAAATGTGTTACAGTTTTCATAAAAAACTGTAAGCACAACTGTTTTCAACATTGATAATAATCAGAAATATTTCTTGAGCACAAAGTCAGCATATCAGAATGATTTCTGAAGGATTATATGGATCCCTCCACATGACATGCAGACAAAAGTATATTTATTGTGGCCAAAAATGAAGATTTTTGTTCTTTAATTTTTTTAATTTATTCCCTCATTTTAGTTCATGACCATGATCTTTTATTTGTTTACACATTTTAGTGAAATTGTTAAGAATGTAATTAGAACGAGGGAATGAAAAATTACAAAGTGGGGAGAAGTTACTGAATTAAGGGAACAAATTAGCATAGTGTGGCCACAATTTACTAAAATGAGGAAAAGGATTAATAATTTGTTGGACAAATTCCATCATTTGTGTCCATGATATACTGTATACCTTTTTTCAAGCATATCATGTGAGGGACTTGTATGAATCATTTACAATCGATCACAATATTTGCATTTTTGATCAAATAAATGCAGCCTTAGTGTAAAAAAAAAAAAAAGTGTCAACCCCAAAGTTTTGAGCATTAGTGTAACATTTACATCTTTGTTTCCGTAACTGAAAATGCTCTTTATTTGTATGTTCAGGTCATCTCGGAGTTTATTCAAATTCTGGCCACTTCTTCATTTCAATATTTGCTCTGTTTGCTGTACTGGCCTCCACTGCTGCACTTTTCATAGGTAGAGTCACACTCAACAGTTTTAACTTCTCATTCTGTGTTGCACTGAATATGCCTGATGCCCAGTGTTTTAGTTTAGAGCCATCATGTGATTCAGCATCAAGATTTGAAGCTTTGGCCCTGCAGTTCTATTCATATTCTCTTAAATGTTTGATTTCCACAGTGTACAACAGCATGCTGTCTCTGACACGGACTGTACCTGCAGTCCTCACACCTTCTGCTAATACAGGTGTGTTTGACCTCACAGTGATGTGTGACAACCCCATTTTATTTGATACAACTACTTTATCTTAAAGAAGTAGTTCACTTCCAGAACAAAAATTTACAGATAATGTACTCACCCCCTTGTCATCCAAGATGTTCATGTCTTTCTTTCTTCAGTCGTAAAGGAAAACATTTCAGAATTTCTCTCCATAAAATGGACTTCTATGGTGCCCCCGAGTTTGAACTTCCAAAATGCAGTTTTAATGTAGCAGTAAAGGGCTCTAAATGATCCCAGCCAAGGAAGAAAGGTCATATCTAGTGGAACAGTCATTTTCTAAAAAATAAAATAAAATATTAAAATTTCTATACGTTTTAACCTTAAACGCTCATCTTGTCTAGCTCTGCGTGAAGACTGTGTATTCCGGTTCATGACAGTTAGGGTATGTCGAAAACTCCCATCTTATTTTCTCCTCCAACATCAAAATCATCCTACATCGCTGCACAAGTACCAACCCAGTGTTTACAAAGTGAACATGCAAAGAAGGTCAAATGCCCTTTGCAAAAAGTTAAAACAGCAATGTAGGACGATTTTGAAGTTGGAGGAGAAAATGAGATGGGAGTTTTTTGACATACCCTAACTGTCATGAACTGAAATACACAGCGTTTGAGGTTAAAAAGTATATAAATTGTAATTTTTTTTTTAGAAAATGAGCAATCGTTTTGCTATATAAGACCCTTCTTTCTTGGCTGGGATTGTTTAGAGCATTTTGAAGCTGCATTTAAACTGCATTTTGGAAGTTCAAACTTGGGGGCACTATAGAAGTCCATTATAGGAGAGAAATCCTGAAATGTTTTCCTCAGAAAAACATAATTTCTTTACAACTGAAGAAAGAAAGACATGAATATCTTGGACGACAGGGGGTGAGTACATTATCTGTAAATTTTTGTTATAGAAGTAAACTTGTCCTTTAAAAGGGTCATCGGATGCAAAATTAACTTTTACATGTTTGAACATTACTTTGTGTTGGCTGCGTATGTACACATCTACCCTATAATGATAAAAATCCATGCAGTGGTTTTAATTAATTCAAGATGATCAATTGTATCGCCGAATAATTATGGTTTTAATAGAAGCCGGAAATTAATCATGTCGTTATTTGTTGAAAGCCGGTGGCGCTAATTATGCGAAATTCACACTGATAATGAACATGATTTAGCCCTCAGTGAACAACGGCTGTGTGTAGTATATACGGCTAAACGTGAAATCACGCACCTGATGGCATTTACCGCTGATTACAGAACCGGCTTTACTGACAAAACGCGCAAGCATTTCGGCCGATACGTTTCGGTGCATCCCTAGTAAAAATAATATCCCCTTTCAAATCGAGCCATTCTCAGATGCCTGTTGGTGTGGCGTAACACCCACAGAGGCCGCTCCCATCATAGTTGATTGACATGAGCGTCTTACCTCAGACCCGCCTTAAATCAGCTGTAACAGTCCGACCTCCATTGTTTCGATGCCGGAGCAGGGATGTAAGTTAGACAAGAATATCTCAGTTTGAGCGATTGAGGTATTGTGTTGTTGGATGTAATAATGAACATAGTGGTCGTCATTTACTTCCGACATCTGAGCCGCTGGAAGATGCAGTGGATTACGTTTGTTTGTGAAGGGAATGTGTCTATTTTCGCACAAATCATACGTGATCCAGCTTCACTTTCAGAAGTGAGTATAAGGGTTTTTTTTTTTTATCTTTGCCATCGCCTTTCCTAATAATGTGCTAGTTAGCAAGTTTAGCGGCTAAACGCGGCTAAAGTAAACAGGCTCATCACTTCACAGAGAGAAGAGAGGGGCGGGGCGAACAGAGCTCATTAACATTTAAAGCAACCTCAACCAGAACAGGATGATTTTTGTAGAGCTGATTTTGGCAAGGTAAAAAAGGTGTTATTTACACTACCATTGAGAAATTTTAACCAAAGCATGTAATAGATTTTTCATTAAGACCCTAAAGAATAATATCAACTTGTGGAAAATGGGCATCCGAGGACCCCTTTAAAGGTGCACTCAGTAAAGTTAGCTTGAATTGGCAATTTACCTTATTTATTTTCTAAATAATTGTTGAATAATTGTGAATGAATCATCCATGCATATCATACCCCAGTGTTCTGGTAAATCAACAGACTTGTCTCTGGTAAAGCATACAGGACTTCTACAGTCATTTAAGCCTAATCTATTTAAAACCCACCCCTTTTATCTGCAAGATCACATTTAGATCTACCATCCAATCAACACCCGATGGATTGAAGTCCCTGCCCCATGTTGTTTTCTTCTGGATAATCGTTTTCACTCAAATGAACGTCACAATACAGACAAAAACATCTGTCGCTATTTCCGTTGCATTGTGACTTTGCTTGTCAACATGGATGTTGTCTTGCACCTCATTTTAAATTTCCTATTCACTTCAAACCTATTTAATGAGGAAAAAGTTACTGAGTGCACCTAAATTTGCATGTTATGGTTCAAATGTGCTATCAGACCAATATGCATTTTGTTCCTTTTGTATTTTAATGTTCTTTCAGAAGAAGACAAACAACATTTCTATCTGTGGCTCACACCATCAATGCCAAAACCACAAGTCCTGCAGAGAAAACAGTGGCTCTGGAGTACTAAATAACTGCATTGTTTCCCTCCTCATATTATTCCTCCTGAGCCACAGTGAGAATCTTTCAAGTAAATGGTTCTTTGATTTATAACAGTCTACATAATTCAGCAGTAAACACTTGCAAACTACTTTATGGCTGCTGAAAATTCAGCTTTGATTTGTGAGAGTTGCAGATATTCAAAAACTGTACTGACCCAACCCTTTTGAAAAATAGTCTATATATAATGCCTGTCACATTAACAGTTTGACTGCTGCTCATCTAAACAATGCATACAATATTTAAGGAATAATATTTTTATTACCTGATTATAATATTAAGTTGTACAACAGATAAGCATGACACTAGAACACAATATTTATGTGACAGTGACAATGCAGATAGGTAGGTAAATTATCAACCACAACACACGCAAATGAAAAATGAGCCTTTATTTAAAGTAAGAGAGGGAGAGAGAGACAGGTTTGGTGAAGATACACCTCACACGCTCTTTGTTCAGACAGCACTTCAACATTTCAAGTTTTCTAGCACTCTTCTCGGTTTAGCTTTGATTTCCATCGCCCCGTTACAGATCAGAAACTCAGAGTTACTGAAATCCCTGTGGAGTGGCCAATCCTGTCTCTCCTCCCGTGGTCTCCCTCGTCCTTGCATAATGGTTAATGAGAGACTAGTGCTGCTTTCTCCTGAACGAGCATCCTGTTAATAGAAAGAAAGAACAAGGCTTTTAGAATTCAGTTTCGTCACACAGTAGTGGAAAATGTTATTCTATGAAAAAACAATAGGAGTTTACAAAAAAAAAGCAATGAAAAGTCTTAAAAGTTTTAAAGAATGTCATAAGCGTATCGCTTCACGCAGGTTGCCCTGCCAGGTGCTTGATTAACGTGTATGAGGTGTTTTCACCAGAGCATTACTTTACTATTTTACAGTTACTTCCTTATTTATAAATGTTAGAAAGTCATGATTAGTTTTTCTTTGAGAATTGGCTTGTCCTGACAGGGTTCTTAAAGGTGAACTCCACTTCCAGAACAACTATTTTCGGATACTGCACTCACCCCCTTGTCATCCAAGATGTTCATGTCTTTCTTTCTACAGTTGTAAAGAAACTGTTTTTTGAGGAAAACATTTCAGGATTTTTCTCCATATAATAGACTGATATGGTGCCCCGAGTTTGAACCTCCAAAATGCGGCTTCAAACGATCCCAAATGCGGTTGTAAATGATCCCCGCTGAGGAAGAAGGGTCTTTTCTAGCAAAACGATCATGTATTTTCATAAAAATAATACAATTTATATACTTTTTAATGTCAAACGCTCATCTTGTCTTCATCTTCCCAACCTCTGTTTTTTTTCCGGCTCATGACAGTTAGGGTATGTCGAAAAACTCCCATCTCATGTTCTCCCTCAACTTCAAAATCATCCTACACTGCCCTCCAAAAGTTTAGGAACACCCCTGGAAAAGTGTGGTTTTGGATAATATCAGCATAAATCCTTATTTTTTGGTGCAAATACATTAAAGTAACTTGACATTATCATTGAAGACCAGCAATAATAATTGTCATTTCGATTACATAATAATGGCAATATATACATGTCAAAGTCAGACATGCCCCTTTGCCAGCTGTGATGCCTGGTTACAAGTTTAAACGGCCCAGTTTTTTTAAAAATTTTTGGGTCAGTACACCTTAATAGCTTGAACAATTGATTGCCAGTTAAGTTTAGAATATAATGAATTTAGGCCCAGATTATGCAGAGCTGTAATAGCTGCTAATGGTGGATATTTTGATGAATCCAATTTTTTTTTTTTTTTATGTATAAACTGTTTATGTAATAAAATATGTTTTCGTAGTTTGTGTTGTCCCTTATCAGTGCAAAATTATCACAAATTAAAAAGGATTCATGCTAACATTGTCCAAAAGCCCACTTTTCTAGGGCATTTCCAAACTTTTGGAGGGCAGTGTATATCGCCGTTTTACCTTTTTTGTTAAGGGTGTTTGATCTTCTTTGTATGTTCACTTTGCAAAGACTGGGTTGGTGTTTCTGCATCGATGCAGGATGAATTTGAAATTATTTTTGAAGTTTAGGGAGAAAATACGATCTGAGTTTTTCTTGAGGCAGAATACAGAGTTCAGGCAGAGTAAGACAAGACAAGCGTTTGAGATTAAAAAGTATTTAAATTGTATTTTTTTTAATGAAAATAACCGATGGTTTCGCCAGATAAGACCCTTCTTCCTTGGCTGGGATCGTTTGAAGCCGCATTTAAACTGCATTTTGGAAGTTCAAACTCGGGGCACCATATCAGTCCATTATATTTTTTTTCTCAATAAACAATTTCTTTACGACTGAAGAAAGACATGAACATCTTGGATGACAAGGGGGTGAGTACATTATCTGCAAACTTCCTTTAAACATCAAAGACGTCACTGAGCAACAAACAAAGAGAGCACAACTGAGAAATGCATTCTTATAATTAATTCTAATATTATTTTTTAAAAAATACATATATATGGATGGGGAACTAAATAATTAGAAGGTGTTGATTGGTACAAAAGCAATCTGCTACCACCTCTCCTGCTTTCTGCTGAACTTTCTGCCAGCAGGGCAGTGAGTTTCAGAGCTTCACCAATCACCAGCCTTCAGCTCAAGAAGAGAACAATGATCAAGTGGGAAACACTAGGGTGGTCTGTGTGGGCGTGTTGCCATGGTGGCGGTACATTTACAGGCGCATGTATGTGTATCTTTGATCTGTGAGTGCACTTCCAGCCATATTTCTCCCACACGAAAACATGAATTCATTAGTCATCTTCTGAAGGCTGTATTTTAATGTGTTAGTGTGACATGTTCTGAGTGCTGCTGGAAAGAACAACATCCCACTGTGGGATTCTGCTTATGCGATCAGATTTATCAGGAAACTAAAGAAACTAGGTTCTTTCATGCTTTGGGCAATCTCTAAAGTCATGTGCATTGGTGTCCGTGTATATAAGCGATACCTTCTGTGAGGCGTGCCTTTCCTCCGGTGGGCTGGCACAGCACTGTAGAGCATCCTACACATAAGACCACTGTCTGTGCGTGACTGAACACCGTAGTGATCTTATAACAGCCTGTAGGGAGAGAATAAGAAGTTTCAAATATACTCAAACATACTCTAATGCAGGGGTGTCCAATCCTGCTCCTGGAGGGCCACTGTCCTGTAGAGTTTAAACACACCTGAACCAGCTAATCAAGGTCTTACTAGGCATACTAGAAACATCCAGGCAGGTGTGTTGAGGCAATCTGAAACTAAGCTCTACAGGACACCAGCCCTCCAGGACCGAGATTGGACACCCTCACTATAACGCGTTATGATCTTATGATCACATATGCAGTCAGTGTCCATTTTATGTGGACACAAAGTATAGGCACCAGAGTGCAACAATGCCTGTCCACTTTTTCAGCAGCCTTGGTTCTACAAATATTTTTCAGTGCTTCATGGGAAGGAAGGAGTAGGTGTTAAAGGGATAATTCACTCATTTACTCACCCTCCAGGCATCCTAGGTGTATATGACTTACAATCAGAGTTATATTAAAAATTATCCAGGCATTTCTAAGCTTTATCACGGCAATAGGCAGGTGTTTCTCTTCAACAGGTTAAAACAAGTCCAATAAAATGCATCCATTCATAATAAAAAGTGATCACATGGCTCCAGGGGCTGAATAAAGACCTCCTGTAGTGAATCAATGCATTTTTGTAAGAAAAATATCCATAGTTAAAATTTAATAATCATATAATCATATATAATAATAATTCTTCACTGTTTACCGTTCGTCACTTCTGAACACCAAAGTCCTATGTCATCTGCAGGGGAGATTCCATGTATGACCAGTTGCCACAAGCTAGATTAAAGTGATTCTTATGTTTTGAAGATGGACATTTCTTACAAAAACGCATCGATTTGGTACAGGAGACCTTTATTCACCCCCCGGAGCCGTGTGAGGCACTTTTTATTATTTTGCTTTTATTCCTTAGCTAAAATAAGGAAACTTTGCTTCTGTAAACAAATGTTGGTTTTTGCGAGACTCACAGGCGCATGCGCAACACCGACGTCCTACGTCATCCACCCGGAATGGCTTTGAATTTGTTTTAACCTATTGAAGAGAAACACCCACCTATTGCGATAAGGCTTGAAAGAGCCAGGACAATTTTTAATATAACTCCGATCACATTTGTATGAAAGAAGGAAGTCATATACAGATAGGATGCCTGGAGGGTGAGCAAATCATGGGTTAGTTTTCATTTTTGGATGAACTAACCCTTTAAATAGTTCTTTTGGTGCAATTTGTCCGTTTTGATTCTCTGATTGGTGGAGATTTCTTTGCAGAATCATAGGTAATGTGGTTTTTCACGATAAATTCTTTTTGCCTTTATTTTGATAGGATAGTAGAGTAATAACAGGAAGTGAAGTGGGAGAGAAAGGGAGACAGGATTGGGAAAGGTACTTGAGTCGGGACTCAAACTCAGGACGCTCGGGGTGCAACGGTGCTGTATGTCAGAGTGCTAACAAGGTTAATGGCGCAGACTTAACTAGAAAGTCTATTGGTAAATACAGTTTTTCATAAAACAAGTTGGTGCAGGTTAATGGCTCGCTAAGTATATGCCATCTATTAACAACCCCAAAGTAGGTTTTTCTCTAAATAATAAGTTATTGTTCAAAATCCATTTCCCTATGGAAAACATTAATGTTATTTATACTTTTTAAACTTGACTGTTGCACCCTATTAAAGGGATAGTTCACCCAAAAATGAAAATTCTGGCATTTATTATTCATACATATGTCATTCCAAACCTGTAAGACCTGTGTTCATCTTCAGAACACAAATTAAGATATTTTTGATGAAACGTTTTAATGGCCTAGAAAGGTAGTAAGGACATTTATGAAACAGTCCAGACATCAGTGATTCAGCCTTAATTTTATGAAGCTACGAGAATACTTTTTGTGCGCAAAGACAACAAAAATAATGATTTATTCAATCATTTCTGTTTCAGTCGTCGACGTGTGTTCACCTTTCTGGGCCTTGAATGTGTCAATTGCTGTTTACGCAGGGTCAGAAAGCTCTTTGATTTCATCAAAAATATCTTAATTAGTGTTCTGAAGATGAACGAAGGTCTTACAGACTTGGAACGCCATGAGGGTGAATAATTAATGACAGAATTTTCATTTTCGGGTGAACTAACCTATTAAAGTTACATCACAGTAATCATAATTACATAACCCAGAGGTCTTTTTGGTGGATACTGAAATGGAGCAGGTACAAAAACTGATTTTTAGTCTGGACTATAAAATTTGTAAGAGCACCATCATAATGCATTTACACTACATTGCAAAATCCATTACAGGCATCACTGATAATGTACAGAGTGCAACAGTAGGGCTCTCTGTTCTCTTTAGGGAAACTGTGAGCTCTGAGGTTGTTAACTTATGGTTTATGCTTTTGTTAAAGCCGCCAACCCACATTACTTCAACTTATCTTACAAATAATCACGCTTAATCGTGGCAACTTAAGTGAAGTATAGTTTATGTATACGTTTTATTTGAATTATGCCGTTCACAATGTTTAATGGGATTGTAGTTCAATCCCTTGTTAAAGCCATTACACAAACTTGTATCTTTGTTTTCTGTCTGATTTTTAAATACGTTTTTGCTTCACAGTTTGAATTGCTGTGATTCACCTCATAGCTGGTTGGTTCGCTTTATGGCTTATAAAGCTTAAACTGAGACATTTTTAAAAATCCCTGTGGGGAAAGAAATACTTTCAGATCAAAGAGCGCTGAAAATGTAAATATTTAAGTGACAGCTATGGAGAGAACCAATGTCTCGTAGTGGCTCTGCTTGTTTACTAGTCTGCAGATGTTACCTGGGCATTTGACATCCATAAAATATGAGTTGGGACTCTGTACGAGACGCTTCTTCTTGTGTCTCCTCTTCTCCTCCTCTGGCGTTGGGTGCAACAAGTCCTTCGCGAGCTGAAAGGGATGAGAGATGTGTCAGTCTCAGCTATGGTTCATCTAGGACGCAGCCATGTTATGACATTTAAACACAACGATAACAATACGTTACGTGCACCCGTATAAACGCTGTAACAACTCAATAACCGAAAATGTCACATAAATGACAGCTGCATAATGTAAAGGCTTGATGATATAGCTAATCAGCTGATTGTCAAAGGATGCACAACACTGCCACTACAAAGGGTTACTAGATTCTTGACATACTTTCCGTGTAACGAACTATAAGAGGGACACGACACGACAAATATTACTTTCAAATGTAAAAATTCTCTTTAAGCTGTTATTTAATTACTAAATCACAAATACACAGCATCACGTTTGTGTTTTATTTGTATGGGAAACGCGATGCTCTCCATGCGTTTCTAGCGCATATGCACGCGGCCATCTTGTCGTTCCTATACACATACCACGCGCTTCGCTCTTTTCTACTAAGTTTAAACCTCAAAATATGTGAAATCAATATGTAGTGGCCGGTATGTTCATAAAGACAAAATCCTCCCCTCGTCAATCGATGCAGTTGAATCCACACACAAGGCGTGATTACGTATTAAACGGACTTGATTGTAATAGCACGCACTTACAGGCATGTTGGCGACAGTGGAGCAGCAGCCGAAAAGGGGGGGTCAGCGGAAATACATGGCGCATATGAACGGGGCTCAAGAGCAGGGGCAGGAAATACTTCACTCACATTTAATAAAAGCATTTCGTCTTAATTCATTGACAAGTACTGAGTTTAGACAGGCTGTGAGTTATGTAGGAAAGTTATTATGGAAAGGTTTTTTATAAAAAGATGTTTTATAAACTCTCAGACTTGATACTTAATGATACGTAATAACAGAAAACCTAACAGGCAGCATACATGCATAAAGGCAGCATTCAGAAGTCATGGTTTGGTGTATTATAATGTATAATATATTAGTAAATAATGAAATAACCATTTTAATATATTATAATATTTTTCAAATGTATTTGAGAGCTTTTCAATTTCCCTTTCATAGTCATAATAATGTTTAGTGTTTATTAGTGTAGCTATTAAAAGTATTTAACTTTAACTATTTAAAGTCTTTAATATTATAGAAAGGTGGCCCCTTTTTAAAAAAAAGCCTCTTCTGCTTAGCAAACCTGCATTTATTTGATCCAAAATGCAACAAAAACGGTAATATTGTGAAATATTTTTATTTAAAATAACTGCTTTCTATTTGAATATATTTTTATGTAATTTATTCCTGTGATTATAGCAAATTTTTAGCATCATTACTCCAGTCGTCAGTGTCACGTGATCCATTATTTATTATTATTATTATTATTATTATTATTATCAATATTTAAAACAGTTGAGTACATTTTTCAGGATTCTTTGATGAATAGAAAGATCCAAAGATCAGCATTTATCTGAAATAAAAAAGCTTTGCAACATCATACACTATAGTCAGTATAATGTTTTTTTTTGAGAAAGAAATTGCAGAAATTAATATTTTTATTTAGCAAGGATGCTTTAAATTGATCAAAAGTGATGATAAAGTCATTTAACAAAAGATTTCTATGTCAGATAAATGCTGTTCTTCAGAACTTTCTATTCATCAAAGAAACCTGAAATAATATACTCAGCTGTTTTCAACATAATAATAATAATAATAGTAAATGTTTTTAGAGCAGCAAATCAAAATATTAGAATTATTTCTGAAAGGATCATGTGACCGGAGTATTGATGTTAAAAATTCAGCTTGAAATCACAGGAATAATTTACATTTTAAAATAAATTCAGATAGAAAAGAGTTCTTTTAAATTGTAAAAATATTTCATATTTTTACTGTTTTTGCTGTGATCAAATAAATGCAGGCTTGGTGAGCAGAAGAGACTTCAAAATCTTGTTCAGAAACTTTTAACTGGTAGTACATTTACAAAATCAAATATAATTGTAAAGGTCACAAACTGTAAAAGTTCTTACAGCTTTTTTATTCAAAGAGTCTCTGATACTGTTAATATATATATATATATATATATGTATATATATTTCAGTCAACAAAACCATAAAATTGTGTTTTCTTATTTATAAATTTACAGGCCAAAGGTCCTATCTGGTTTCTCAAATGGCCACGTTTTGGCAATAAACATGTTATACACAACGCTATTTATGTCTATTTCGTATATAGTGTTTTCTTTAAATATTTTTGTATATTGTTATTTCCTGTTTACTTATTTTATTTTTATACTTTTTATTATCTGTGGCTTTGTCTCTGTCATTCTGTGGAAGCTTCTGTCACCAAAACAAATTAATTGTATGTGTAAATAAACACACCTGCCAAATAAAGCTCTTTCTGATTCTAAAACGGATTAGTTATTTCTTCTTTTTAAAAAAAGCCACTCTTTTTCTTTTTTAAAAGCGTTATAAAACAGACGAAAAAAAGTGCCCCCCAAAACTATATGGGTTCAACGAGGTCTTCATTTCACTATCTTGTGTGTCATTGGCGCCCCCTGTTGACAGGCGGTAATATCGGTTCCACTTTTTTTCTTTTTTTATTAAACCTCTCCCTCCCTCGACGTCAGCTTTTGGGAACTTGGGCAAGGGAAAGTTTAGGGAGAAAAAAAAAAGTCTGCTGTTGTCTATGTATGGATGAATGCTGAAAGCCTGTTGTACAGGAGAGAAAACTAGCGCAGTGTAGTCCGAAATGGCGAATGCGTGGCATCCGCGCTGAAAAACTTACCGTTAACGCGTCTAAAGGGCTGTGAGCAAACTTTTCCACTTTTGTTTTCATGGAATTTTTTTAACCTCTTATCTGGACGGACGGAGGCAACAAAGCGAAACTTGACTTTACCGGTGACAGTTTTCCAAGGAAAGAAAACCCATGAAGATTCAAACGAGGATATGAATCCGACGGAAGGATTTTAAAAGGCTGTGCGTGACTGTGTGTTAAGAGCAATTCGGGGGTAAAGTCTTTTAAAACTTGCTGGAAGATCTAGGTGAAACGAACAATGGCAAAGAAATACGACTTTCTCTTTAAATTATTGCTTATTGGCGATAGTGGCGTTGGCAAGACCTGTTTGATCATCCGTTTTGCAGAGGACAATTTTAATTCAACGTACATATCAACCATCGGTAAGTGAACAAAATTAACCTGTTTCAAAAAGTGTTTGATATGGTGAGACGTTTCGCACTGCTGCCAAGTTTCTACCTTGTAAAACAAGTGCTACCCCAAGTGTTTGTTCATGTCAGTACTAGTCCAAACGTCATCTCATTCCAGCAGGCTGCCCCAGTAGAACTCAATCAGTCCTGCGGATCATCCCGTGCTCTGTGTGTATCCTCCTCCCTGATTGCATTTCCGGCCCCCTCGCGCTACTTTACTTCTGCCAGCCACAGCCTGCCCCCTCTCTCTATCTCATTTTTCAATCTCTCTTACCCCTGTTACCTTAATTTCTGCATCAGATGGAGGCCATCCTCCATGGCATTTAGTGCATTCACCCAGATCTTCAAAAGACCCCTTCCCTCCCCTCCCTCCCTTCCCTCCCTTTTCCCATCTAGTTCACTGGAAAACAAACCAGGGTGTTTATTAAACCATTAGAGCAGTGATTGTATCTCATTATGCCTGCTCTTGTATTTCTGAATGTAGCAGATGTTCATTAATCCACTTTTATTATGCCTCTTGGGGTTAAAACATGCTCACCCTTCCTTCCTGCCCCTCCTGGTTTATCTGTTTCCCTTTTTTCTTTTTCCTAGGTATTGACTTCAAAGTCAAGACCATTGAGGTTGAGGGAAAGAAAGTCAAACTGCAAGTCTGGTAAATATATGTATATATATATATATATAAATGTAATTTTCTGTTTTCATTTTAATTATGTAATTTTGTTGTGTTGTTTTTTTTATTAATTTATTATTATTATTATTATTATTTAAGTACTTTAAGATATACTAAATTAAAATGAGAAATGTTGTAGAAATGTTCTGGCAACTAGTTGCAATAAATATATATTTTTAAAATATTTATACATTTTATTTCAGTTCAAATTTATTGCAAAATGTATTAAGTAATTGCTTTTTAAAATAATAAAGTTATGCTTTATTAAACTATATACACTGCTGTTCAAAAGTTTGCGATCAGAAAGATTTTTACTGTTTTTTTTTTGTTTTTTTTTAATGATCTTCATGATGCTCATCCAGGCTGTGTTTACTTGATCAAAAATACAGTAAAAAAAAACAGTAATATTGTGAAATATTATTACAGCTTAAAATGATGGTTTTCTATTTGAATATGTTTTTAAATATAATTTATTCCTGATGCAAAGCTGAATTTTCATCAGCCATTATTCCAGTCTTCAGTGTCACATGATCCTTCAGAATTCTAATACGTTGATTTATTACTTTTATTAACAATGTTGGAAACAGTTGTGCTGCTTAATATTTTTTGGAAACTGTGATTCTTTTTTCAGGATTTTTTGATGAATAAAAAGTTTAAAAGAACAGCATTTGTTCAAAATATAAATCTTTTCTAACAATATAAATCCTTGGTGAATAAAAATCTTAATTTCTTTCAAAAGAAAAGAATACAAATATTAATGACCACAAATTTTTAATGGTAGTTTATATTGTTACAAAAGATTTCTATTTTAAATAAATGCTGTTCTATTATAACTTTTTATTTATTAAAGAATCCTGAAAGAAGGATCACAGGTTCCAACAAAATATTAAGCAGCACAACTGTTTTTAACATTGAAAATAAATCAACATATTAGAATGATTTCTGAAAGATCATGTGACACTGAAGACTAGAGTAATGATGCTGAAAATTCAGCTTAGCATCACAGGAAAAAAATTACATTTTAAAATATATTCACACAGAAAAAGGTTATTTTACATTGAAATAATATTTCACAAAATGGCTGTTTTTTTCAGGATTTTTGATCAAATAAATGCAGCCTTTAATGAGCATAAGAAGCTTCCTTAAAAAACAAACAAACAAACAAAAAAAACATTAAAAATCATACTGGTTCCAAATTTTTGAATGGCAATCTACATGTATTTCATTTTTACATTTTTTTTAAATGTATGTTTGTATGTAGATATATACTGTGTGTATATATACGTTCATGTAAACATATTTTTGTGTATAGATATGTTTGCCAAATCAAAAACGTTAAAAGTTATGCTTTATTAAAGTCTATTGAGTTCAAATTCTAAATTTCTATATAAAAAGTTTGCCAGAGTCTCCTTCTGTCTGACAGCTGACTGTTAAAACATTACGCTCAGTGTAAATGTGCCAAGGGTGGAGTCCGGTTGACTTTAGGTCAGGCTTCCCAGACCTTTTGACAATTCAATAAAGTCATTTATGTACAGCAATATTGATAGCCTGAAGTGCAAAGTTCAGCTGCTTTAAAAGAACTATATTAAACATGACTTTTTTTTTTTTTTCTAACAAGCTTTCCCAGCGCTAAAATGTCTTATGTGTGCAACCTGTTTTATTTGCTAGGGACACAGCAGGACAGGAGAGGTTTAAAACCATCACTACTGCATACTACAGAGGAGCCATGGTGAGATGAGAAACTTAGATTATTTCAAATATGGCAAATCATACACATGATGTTAACGGTGTGTTATTTTGATCATATCTTTCAGGGCATCATCCTTGTGTATGACATCACTGATGAAAAATCCTTTGAGAATATTCAGAACTGGATGAAGAGCATCAAAGAAGTAAGAGAGAACATGTAAAATAGTCATTATAAGAGAAAATTTTGAATTAGTGCCTTCTTCCCTGTAAGTAAAGGTGGACATATTAGCATATTTCTATGTCCCGTCCCTGCTTTGTTTGGAAAGCTTGACCCATTTTGTTAGGAAAACCATGCTAATACAATCTAACGTGTAGGAATTGTGTCTTAGTTGTTGACTTAAAAGATTTGGTATTCATCTTTTGTTATTATTATATATATACACTACCGTTCAAAAGTTTGGGGTCAGTAAGACTTGTAATAGTCTTTAAAGAAGTCTCTTATGCTCATCAAGGCTGCATTTATTTGATTAAAAATATAGAAAAAAAACAGTAATATTGCAAAATGTTTTTACAATATAAAATAGTGTTTTTATTTTAACATACTTTAAAATAGAATTTATTCCTGTGATGAAAAGCTGAATTTTTATCAGCTGTTACTCCAGTCTTAAGTGTCACATGATCCTTCAGAAATCATTCTAATATGCTGATTTATTATTAGAATGATCAATGTTGGATAATATCAACAGTTGTGCTGCCAAATATTTTTTGGAACCTGTGATTTTTTTTTTTCAGGATTCTTTCATGAATAACAAGTTTAAAAAGTACAGTGTTTATTCAAAATATAAATATTTTATAACAATGTAAATTATTTATTATTAACTTTTAATAAACTTTTAATTATTAACTTAATACATCCTTGGTGAATAAAAGTATTAAAAAAAAAAAAAAAGAAACAATAAAAATGTACTGACCGTTTTCTGTACCAAACTTTTGAACGGTAGTGTATTTAATCTTAAGATTGCATAAAGAATGCTTATAAAATCACATATTTTCTTGCAACCTCCAGAAAAGCATAAAATGAAACAAGCTTTATTAAATGTGAGTTTCAGTTCTTGATCAGAAGCCATAGGAAGTAGGTCCTGCTCAGGTTACAAGAAAAGAGATGCAGTGTCAGTACAAATGGGGCCTTTTGTTATCAGTCTCGGTTATGAAGAAAATGAGGAAGTGAGTGCATTCTTATGTTCAATGTTTCCCAGAATGCATCAGCAGGTGTAAGTCGGATGTTACTGGGTAACAAGTGTGATATCGAGGCCAAAAGAAAAGTGTCAAAGGAGATAGGTGAGAAGGTAAGTGCTGTCATACGTGGATCTAAGTACATACGAAGTGTTTTATTGGTGTTATAAATGGCTTTTCAGTCAGCATGTAAATATATAACTACATTCCACATGTGAGATGTTTTCATTTTGGTACTACAAAATGAAATGTTTTAGCTGAAAACAAACTTTTATTTAAATAAGTGATTCTTTTTTTGTTTTTTTTATAGCTCGCAAAGGAACATGGTATTCGATTCTTTGAGACTAGTGCAAAGTCAAGCATCAACGTTGAGGAGGTAAGGACTGATAGATTCAGCAAAGAAATTACGAACAAAGAAATGCCTTTCTCTAGCTTATGTTTTCTAGTTTATAGGGATAGTTCATCCAAAAATGGAAAATTCTGTCATTAGTTGCTCAAGTCATTCCAAACTTGTAAGACTTTCGTTAATCTTTGAACAAAAAAAGTTTGGATGAAATCCAAGAGCTTTCTGACCCTGCTTAGACTGCAAAGCAACTGACACGTTCAAGGCCCAGATAGGCTGAAAGGACTAGGGCTGCCCCCTAATAGTCGACTAACTGTTAGTCGACGAGAAGAGGCTTGGTCGACCAAAATTTTATTAGTCGCTTAGTCGCAGAAAAAACACAGGAAGTGGACAGATCATTAATGGCTGGACTATGTAGTAATATAGGACATCAAATGCTCACCTATCATTCATCAACCTCAAATATGGCTTTTTATTTGAAAGATGTATGTAGTAGCAACTGTACATGGCTACTCAATCTAATGTTAACCTAGTAAAATGTGCCCTATTGAAGTGTCTGTGTGCCGGTGCGGTCACTTGCACTTAAAATACTATGTCATTTTTGGTCATACTGATAAAAGTAATACATTTTTTGCATCTGTAAAGATTCTGTTTATTTGTGTGCACTCAGAATAACAGCGAAACGTTGTGCTTTTGTAAAATAATTAAAGGAGAAGTTCACTTCCAGAACAACAATTTACAAATAATTTACTCACCCCCTTGTCATCCACGATGTTCATGTCTTTCTTTCTTCAGTCGTAAAGAAATTGTTTTTTGAGGAAAACATTTCAGCATTTTTCCCCATATAATGCACTGCTATGGTGCCCCGTTTTTGAACTTCCAAATGCAGTTTAAATGCGGCTTCAAACGATCCCAGATGCGGTTGTAAACAATCCCAGCCGAGGAAGAAGGGTCTTATCTAGCATAACGATCAGTTATTTTAATAAAAATAATACAATTTATATACTTTTTAATGCCAAATGCTAGTCTAGTCTTACTCTGCCTGGACTGTTTTTGTTCCTGTTCATTACAGTGAGGGTATGTCGAAAAACTCCCATTTCATGTTCTCCCTCAACTTCAAAATTGCCCTATATCGCTGTTTTACTTTTTTTGTTAAGGGTGTTTGATCTTTTTTGCATGTTTTTCATTTGCAAAGACTGGGTCGGAACTTCTGCAGTGATGTAGGATGATTTTGAAATGATTTTTGAAATTGAGGGAGAAAATACGGTCTGAGTTTTTCGACAGTACACAGAGTTCAAGGACTGCAAGACAAGACTAGCGTTTAAGAATAAAAGGTATTTAAATTGTATTTTTTTTTATGTAAATAACCGATCATTTCTCTAGATGAGACCCTTCCTAATTTCTTAACGACTGAAGAAAGAAAGACATTAACATCGTGGATGACAAGGGGATGAATAAATTGTTTGTAAATTTTTGTTTTGGAAGTGGACTTCTCCTTTAAAGCAAACAGGATGCGCTTTCTGCCGTCTCAGACTCTGTGAACTTGAGCGCGAAACTTTGAAACTCTGCGTATGCTTGCCTTACAGACTTATATGAAAAATATATCTATAGAGAGTTAAGTGACTACTTTTAAATGAGCCAATTCAAATAGAAAACAAATATTCTTAGATTATGTAATCCATATGAAACATGCATAGAGGCGCATCACTACTGCGGAGATGACGAGTCAGTGTCGCCGACTGTTTTAACCCGAAAACAAAGAAAAGTGCTAGTTTATCAATAAATTATTAAAACGTTAATGCAGTCTTCTTGCTGTTTTTCCCTGACACGTTCATAACCATTACTTCTGCCGGTGCACTGTGGCAAACTTTTTTTGTGTGCGCTTGAGCACTTATTAGGCTATGTAGACAATTAAAGGCTCATTATTATGATTTATATGATTTATTAATAAACGTGCAAAATAGTCACACTAATGCTTAAATACTAATGCCTAATAGCCGACTAATGCTTAAAATAAATGTCTACTAGTATGAGGGCAGCCCTAGAAAGGACAAAGTATTCTCGTAGCTTCATAAAATTCCGGCTGAATGTCACATGGACTACTTCATTGATGTCCTTACTACCTTTCTGGGCCTTGAATGTGTCAGTTGTGTTGCTGTCCTTGCAGGGTCAGAAATTGTCATTTTGGGTGAACTATTTCTTTAAGTCTAGTTCAGTATTGTAGTCATAGTTGCTTTTTATCTGTTATTCAGATAACTGTTTTACCCTTATATTCTCAATAATGATTGTTTTGATGTTGAGATTTTATGTAGTTGGTTTATAAATTGACAGGATTTAACTTTCTTTCCATAGTCTTTTGGTGCTCTTGCACGAGACATTTTGCTGAAGTCAAACAAGAAGCCGGTGAGTTTCCAATATGTGATACATAAAATGAATATCGATGCTTATTGTCTGCACCTTCATGCCAACTACAAACACACAATCACTCTTGAGTTTTTAAAGGCGTAGTTCACCTAAAAATGAAAGTTCTGTCATTAATTACTCACCCTCATGTCATTCCAAACCTGTAAGACCTTCATTCATCTTCAGAACACAGATTAAGATTTTTTTGATGAAATCCGAGAGCTTTCTGACCCTGCATAGACAGCAACGCAGCTAACACACATATGTGTGTGTGGCAGAGACTGACACAAAAGAGAAGAAATTGCAAAATAAAGTCGTTATTTTTGTTTTCGTTGCACGCAAAGTATTCTCGTTGCTTCTTAACATTACGGTTGAACCACTGATGTCACATGGACTGTTTTAACAATGTCCTTACTACCTTTCTGGGCCTTTAACGTGGTAGTTGTGTTGCTGTCTATGCAGGGTCTGAAAGCTCTTGGATTTCATCAGAAATATCTTAATTTGTGTTCTGAAGATGAAAGAAGGTCTTACGGGTTTGGAACGACAGGGGCGATTAATTAATGCGTGAATTTTCATTTTTGGGTGAACTGTCTCTTTACATGCTAAAGTGGTTCATCATTATCTTATTTGTAGTTTTTATCTTGACTGGTATGACATTGTGGTTTTTTTTTTTTTTCGGACAGATCTAACGATTAGGTTAACAAGCCTATCGGGCTGCAGGCATCATATTACATTTCTCATATTTACTGTTTTTACAGGCTCCATCTGGTCGTGAAGTTAAACTTACCAGCCCAGAGAAAAAGTCATCCTCCAAATGTCTTCTTGTTTAGATTATCCAGAGGATGGTCTCACTACACACACATTCACAAACATACAAACACTTTTGCAGTGTTAATGTCAGAGAGTCATTTGCAGAGTGAACATGGAATGCTAATAGGAAGTGGTTTCAAAGAATGATGGCACTAGTAAGATATGAAATACGTGATATGAGATATGAAACAGGGTACAGCTTTCATATAGTTATAGGAAAATCACTTTTTTTTTTACTTCATGTTTATATATTCGCACTACACAACAAAAAGAGTGACTAGGTTACAATGGAAACAGTGTTGGTTTTACTTGCACAAGTTTTGCTCAGAAATGGAGAACAAGTACCTGTTGAATCTATCTTTTGGCAAGTTTAAGTGAAATATGTAGTTCAGTTTGATGGCTAATCAGCACTTTTTGACAAAAGGCTTGAATGTTTGTTGCTATGAAAGGTGAATAGCTTTCAATTTTAAAGACTTTGAGCTATAATGATGAGAGATTTTAGGTTGTTAAATGAAAAAAGAATTGATGGATTATGGTTGGAATTCTAATAATGTTCTACTAAAAATTCACAGTGTGTTTCTCCAAAAGGGATTATGGTCAGATATAATACACGTATTCGGTTTTGCATAATTTTTGGATTCTTCCTGCCTTATTCCACTTTTCTATATTCTTTTCCACAGCATATTTCTCAGAATTTGTACAATGATCTGCTTTTAATAAAGTAAATAATGTTCAACACCGCATACATTTTTAGTGTTTTTGTTTTCATTTGTGATAATAACAGTATACACTACCAGTCAAAAGTTTTTGAACAGTAAGATTTTTAATATTTTTTAAAAGACCTATCTTCTTCTCAAAGTCTGCATTTATTTAATCCAAAGCACAGCAAAGACAGTAACATTTTGAAATATTTTTACTATTTGAAATAATAGTTTTCTATTTGATTGTATTTTAAAATGTAATTAATTTCCGTACATTTTCAGCAATACTCCAGTGTCACGTGATCCTTCAGAGATCATTCTAATATGCTGATTTTCTGTTCAAGAAACATTATTATCAATATTTAACAGTTGAGTATTTAAATACCATTCAAAAGCTTGGAGTTTTGGAAAATAAAAATATAGAAATTAATACTTTTATTTAGCAAGGATGCTATAAATTGATCAAAAGCGATATAAATATCTTTATTAATGTTATAAACGATTTTTGTTTTAGATAAATGCTGTTCTTCTGAACTCTATTTTATTTGTTTTCAACACATAATAATAAATGTTTTTCGAGCAGTGAATTAGAATATTAGAATAATTTCTGAAGGATCATGTGACTGGATAAATGATGCTAAAAATTCAGTTTTAAAATCAAAGAAATAAATAACATTTTAAAATATATTCAAATAAAAATTTAAAGTATAGTTATTTTATTTTTATAGTTATTTTAAATAGTAAAAATATTTCAAAATGTTACTGTTTTGCCGTACTTCGAAACAAATAAATGCAGGCTTGGTGAGCAGAAGAGACATTTTAAAAAATATTAAAAATCGTACTGTTCAAAAACGTTTGACTGGTAGTGTATAAATGTATTTCTCAACTCAAAATCTAGTACGACGCTATGTCTTCTGCGCATGCGCGGAAAGGTCGCCAAACGTTGTGACTGTCGAAGTAGGTTGCCGAGCAACCGCCCACCCAGTGCAGCATCAGCACCTTGAGTTGGGTGAATGCGGTGCCGCATTGAACAAATTTACGGACACGTGTGCTACCATAGTGCGCTGCATATTTTATCTTTCCAAAAAGGAATCCCGCCGAAATTGCATCGGATGACGTTCACATGGCGTAAAGACATTATGTGTGAATAACACACGTACGCTAAGACTCTTCAAGTCTGGCGCGATTACGTAGTGATGCTCATGTCCGGGATACGGACGGGACGGGAGTCCTCGTGACTGCGGGAGGAAAATGGGGAGACCGAACCTAGGATAAAACTCCCTCCAAGGGAACACCATGGCTTTATAATTATTATTCAAAACAAGCGGATGTATCATGGGAGCGGCATAGCGAGTTTTTCACAACAAACTGCTTTCATTTCCTTTTGTTGTCGATTGTTCCCTTTTTTCTTCTGATACCGCTGTGCTTCATGAGACGTGTTTTCCGAGTTCAGGTGGGGGCTGTGAGGCTCTCTAGTGGAAACCCTGTGAAGACACACTTCGATGTGAGCAGGACTCGGACTGTTTTATCCTCCTCCGCGGAGTAGCTTTAAGGCCAAAGCTGCTCCGCTCGCCTGCGGATGCGGCAGCCTCTCGGCCTGCTAAAGGCTCTGGGTACCGCAATGCCGCGGGGATGGGGAGAGAGAGACGGCAGGTGGGCGATGGAGCAAGCCAGATCAAGGGATATTGGAGAATGCAGATGTACGACGCCAAGAATAAATGTTGACACGACATAAGTGTGCCAGGTTTAGTTTTAACAGCTGTGGACTTGATGTTATACAGACCCCAGTAAATGCATATTTAAAGAAGTATCTTAACATATTAAACCGAGTCGCATAGTCCTATCATTTAGGAAGCATTTCAGTAGCCATCATGCCTTCGCCGTCGGACTCCAGTAGCGTGGCCTCGATGTCAGGGTCTCGAGGTTTGTCTGGTAGTCGCAGAGGAATGTCTGGGCGGACCAGTGCGCGGTTGCTGCTGTACCTGGGCTTGTGTCACCTTGCGCTGGGGGCCATGGTGCTGGCCTTCAGCTTCACAAGCCTCGCCTTCACCTCATCACCCCGTGTCAGACAGTCTTGTCCTTTCTGGGCTGGCTTCTTTGTAAGTTTCTGTCATACTTATTTTGAATTTGAATTTATAAATATTGGGGGAACACTTTACAATAAGGTTTTATTTGTTAACATTAGTTAATGCATTAACTAACATGCGCTAACCATGTTTTTTTAAAAGTATTTTTAAAACTTTTTTAATGTTAGTTAAAAATTAGTGCTGTCTAACAATTAATCGCGATTAATCGCATCCAAAATAAAAGTTTTTGTTTACATAATATATGTGTATATTGTGTATATTTATTATGTATATGAATACACACACACACACACACACACACACTATATATATATATATATATTTTAAAAACATTTACATGTATATATTTATATTCATATGAATATAATGATATTATATGTAATTTTTTAATATAAACAACATTTTTAATTAAATAATTAAAATATACATACGTGTGTATTTATATATACATAATAAATATAGGCTACAAGGTAACAACAAATGTATATTATGTAAACAAAATTTTTTATTAGGTATGTGATTAATCAAGATTAATCGCTTGACACCACCAATAAAAATCAAGTTAATGTTAATTAACAGTACATTAACAAATGTTAGCAGACTTTAAATTTTAATAATGTATCAGTAAGTTTTGAACTTAATATTAACTAGCATTAATAAAGGCTATAATTTTTTTTTTTTACAGTTATTTTGTATTTAGCAATTTATTTAAATCGACAGCAGAGATTAAAAATCTAGCATGTTCCACTGCAATTTGTTAACATTAATTAAATATATTAGTTAACATAAACAATAAAGTGATTAAAAATGGGTGAAAAATGAAAAATTTGTCATTGTTTATTTAACCTCTTGTTGTTCCAAACCTGTATAAATTTCTTCCTTCTGTGGAACACAAAAGAAGATATTTTGAAGAAAGTTGCTAACAGTTTTCATTATATGGAAAAAATTAAATAAAAACATATATAATTCGTTTTTTAAAAAATAATATATATGTTCTTAAAATAATATATTTATATTAGTATGTCTATATATAATGTAAAGCTCCAAAATGACTGAGTAGTAATTAGAGCTGGGCAACGATTAATTGTGATTAATCGCATCCAAAATAAAAGTTTTCTGCACATAATATATATGTGTACTGTGTATATTTATTATGTACATATAAATACACACACATGCATGTATATTTAAGAAATATGTTTATATATTAAATATATTTATATATAATATAAATCATATAAATCTCAATATATACATGTAAATACATGTAAATATTTAAAAAAAATACATATGTGTGTGTCTTTATATATACATAATAAATATACACAGTACACACACATATAAACAAAAACTTTTATTTTGGATGCGGTTTATCGCAATTAATCGTTTTTACAGCACTTACAGTAAAATATAAGTGCTCCGAAGCAATCTCATATAGGTTTGTGTAAAGACCAGGCAAACTTTTCCTTTAATATGTTTTTTTTTTTTTCTTCTGTTAAACAGGTTGTAGCGTCCGGAGTAGTTGGTGTGATATCATGGAGAAGGCCCTTCACTCTTGTTGTACGTATCTGTGTCATCTTGACAGGACATCTGCGTGTGTGCGTTTGTCTGCTCCTCTTAGTTTTTGCAGTGATGCTGTTTTTGTTTCGTTCAGGTGTCGCTGTTCATGCTGCTGTCTGCAGTGTGTGTGATTCTCAGTCTGGCTGGTTCCATGCTCTCATGTCAGAATGCACAGATGGTCAAATCTTATGTTACCTGTCAGGTACATCCTTCTCTTCTCTTCTCTTCTCTTCTCTTCTCTTCTCTTCTCTTCTCTTCTCTTCTCTTCTCTTCTCTTCTCTCTTAATCCAATAATATGCGTGTGTTTGTTCCAGATGGAGAATCGTCTGTGTCTTTGCTGTGATCCCAAACAGACATGCTCTCTAACAGAAGATGAGACACTAGTGCTCTACCAACATTCAGACTGCCACTCTGTGCGCCACCAGCTCAAGGTGGGGTCACTTAACATTTGACACTGCATTAAGGTGTTTGAGTAAGTTGGGTTTAACCCAAATATTGTATGTGTAGGATCTGCTGTTCAGTGCCTGCGGTCTTAGTATTCTCTCCACCATTATCTGCACCCTGTCCACGGTCACCTGCAGCATTCATATCTTCTCTCTGGACTTACTGCATCTAGTAAGACAAAATCCACAAAATACTTTACTTTTGTCTCAGATTAAAAAAGTCATAGTGCATAGATACACTCATAGTCTTTTATCTTATCCTACTCTGTTTTTTATAGCTGGCTCCGCATCGCTCTCGCTCTGTAAACCCAGAATGCACCACTCCTCAGGATGCATTTCTCAGTAACATGATGGACTTTGAGGAGTTTGTTCCTCCCATTCCCCCACCACCTTACTACCCTCCTGAATACACCTGCAGCTCTGAGACAGATGCACAGAGGTAAAAATACACACACAGACACACGCACACTTTTTGCTTTTGTTTTTCCATCATGTTGGGCGGTTTCCATTGACTTTTGTTGTTTCATACTGAGCTAATAAAATCTCCAAACTCTACCTCTAAAACCAAACCTTTAAAAAAAACTTAAAGGGGTCCTATTATGCTCTTTTACAAAGTCTTGATTTTGTTTTGGGGGTGTACTACAACATGCTTTCATGCTCAGTGGTTCGAAAAACGCATTACTTTTAACGTAATTTACATTATTACAATACATCTCTCCCAGCCTGGCACATAAGGCTCGATTAGTTCCGGGTTTAATGAAGGCCCGCCTTCCGAAAAACAAAATGTGTTGTGCTTGGTTAGCTGTCCCACTGCGTTGCGATTGACGAACAGCTTAGACGGTGTTTCAGTACTGCCACGCTCCTCGTCAAAGAAGCAAGTTCCGTGTACAACTGTTAGCGCAAGCTAGATTAAAGTGATTCTTACGTTTTAAAAATGGATATTTTTCGTACAAAACGCATCGATTCACTACAGGAGGCCTTTAATAAAGCTTAGGAGTGCCAGGATAAATTTTAATATAACTCCGATTGCATTTGTCTGAAAGAAGTCATGTGCATGGAGGGTGAGTAAATAATACGCTGCAGTAGTGTTGGGTCCTATCATCAGCCCACAAGATCACCAATACATGATATTATCGTGCTAATGTATTTAATTATTTACTTCATTGCCCGAAACCAGCTTCAGCATAAGGCTAAAAGCAGCCTAACAGTATCAAAGAACATCATCACTGATCAGCCTAGCCTATTCAAGTGCAAGTTTATGCATTTTAAAAAACACTCACGTTATAAGTGAAGCTATCTACACTGTATGATGAATAAATGTCTTACCACACACTGCACACATCTGCGGCGCATTTCGGCTCCGACGCACAACTTTAGCATGTGTTTCGACCCCCTGTACTGCACACGTCTGCGGCGCGTTACAGCTCTAAAGCGGCCTCTCTAGTCAACGCTTGTGTTTATACCCGCCGTGCTGCGGCTCGTTGAAGCGGTTCTCCATGCTTCATCTCTAAAGGTTAGGCTAATCCCCCATCGCGTCCCTGCCCTCCCTCCAACAATTCGGGCGGGATTTAATTTAATGATATTCTAATGGACCGCGTTGTGACATCATTGCATGCGGAAAACAAACGTTGCTGTCCAAAGGAGCCGTTCATTGTAATTCTTGAAAAGGGATTTTTTTAAAACAAAATATCTCCTTTTGGAATGGACTTTGGGATTTGTAACATTGTAGATCGTTTTTATGCCCAAAAATACACACCACACACTGACTAGAGTTTAAAAAGTGAAAAAGCATAATAGCATCCCTTTAAAAAAATGTAAATAGTATTTAGTATGTTTAGTAAGGTTACTTACATACTAGAGATGCTCTGACTGAGTATTGTTCAGTTCTTAGTGTTCAGTTAAATGTTCTTGAAATATTTGTTCTCAGTCTTTTTTTATTCTTATAGGCATCTGTCAGTTTTAACTATACTACTTCTGTCATGCCTTTCAATAATTGTAATAATTTCTCATGCCTCATTTTTGTGTGTACCTGCAGTGTCACATACAATGGATCAATGGAGAGTCCAGTACCTCTGTACCCAACAGACTGCCCTCCACCTTATGAGGCAGTGATGGGTCAAAGGGCTCCCAGTCAGGTACATGCATGCTTTGAGGGGTATAAAGATGATTGTTTGAACTGAAAATAAACTTCAGTGCAATGCAATACTATTAATAAAAAAAAAATACAATTATATATTGTTTTATTTGTATTATTATTACAGTTTATTATTACAATTTAATGTCTAATATGCATTCTTTACTTCTTATTCAAACCTAAATATTTTGATGTTTTTGAAAGACATCTGCTATGCTAATCAAGGCTGCATTTATTGGATAAAAAAGTGCTGTTCAAGAAATATTTCTTATTGTTATCAATTTTGAAAAAAAAACAGAATATTTTTGTGGAGGCAGTGATATGTTTTTTCAGATTTCTGTATAGAAAATTCAAAAGAACAATTTATTTGAAATATAAATCTTTTGTAACATTATTACGGTCTTTACTGTCAGTTTTGATCAATTTGATGCATCCCTGTTGAATAAAAAAAGTATTAAAGGATTAGTTCACTTCCAGAATTAAAATGTCCTGATAATTTACTCATGCCCATGTCATCCAAGAGGTTCATGTCTTTCTTTCTTCAGCTGAAAAAAAATTTAGGTTTTTGAGGAAAACATTCCAGGATTTTTCTCTGTTGTGGACTTCAATGGGGATCAGCAGGTTGATGGTCTAAATTGTAGTTTCAGTGCAAGGGCTCTTCAAGGGTCTAGTAAAACAATTTGTTTTCTGAAGAAAAAAAAAAAACATTTATATACTTTTTAACCACAAATGCTTGTCTTGCACTAGCTGTGCATTCACAACTTCACACATTACGTAGTCACTTTGGGAAGGTAATGCATGACGTAGGCAGAAGTACCGACCAAGTGTTTACGAAGCAGACTTGCAAACTTGCAAAGAAAGTGAAACGGCCTTTACAAAAAAAGGCAAAAACAACAATGTCGGACTATTTTGAAGTAGGAGGAGAAAATTAGATGGAGTTTTCATCCTACCCTAACTTTTTGAACTGAAGTACAAGAAAAACTAACCACGCGTGACCGTTCCAATGTCATTACTATATGCGTGAAGTCATAGACGCGCATCGCAGAGCTAATGCAAGGTGAGCTTTTGTGGTTAAAAAGTATATCAATTTTTAGTTTTTTAAAGAAAATGGCAGATCGTTTTGCTAGACAAGACCCTTATTTCTTGCCTAGGATTGCGTAGAGCCCTTTGAAGCTGCATTGAAACCGCAGTTTTGGACCTTCAACCCATTGGTTCCCATTAAAGTCCACTATATTGAGAAAAATCCTGGAATGTTTTCCTCAAAAATCATAATTTCTTTTTGACTGAAGAAAGAAACACATGAACATCTAAGATATCATGAGGGTAAATTATCAGGAAATTTTTGTTCTGGAAGTGAACTAATCCTTTAATTTCTTTTAAAAACTCTCATGGTATCATGCTTTGTATCATTTTGTAAAGAATTGTAATCATCATCATTTTGTAACACCGTGGTCATGATGCCACTCTCACTATTCGTAGGCCACAGTGTTTGACACTCAAGGTGGTGAGCTGTCTGGAGAGAGAGGAACATCCACAGCATTCAGTGGTGAAGGTGAGTCTTGCCTCTCTTCTGTTAATACTTTAGCAAACATGCCCTGTTTCCACCTGATATTAAAGGGACGGTTCACCCAAATAATAAAATCATCACTTACTCGCCCTCAAGTTGTTCCAAACCTGTATGAGTCTTCTGCTGAACATAAAAGAAGATTCTGAATAATGTGGGTAGCCAAACAGTAGTTGGTCCCTGAACTACTTGAGGGTGGGTAATTGATGACAGAATTTTCATTTTTGTGTGAACTGTCCCTTTAAGGTCAGTCACAAGTGGTCATCCAAAACATGTTGTTTGCACCGCATGGTATTAATGTGCGTTTCAGTTGTGTCTCCTATAATCACTTATGTTCAGATCTGATCAAGACACCCTCTTTTTACATAACATCCTACATCACGGGAGTGCCAAGTGCGTATGAATGCTATTAAATGACCCAACTATGTGTATATGTGTACATTTTGTATATTCTCTCTCTCAGTGTCAATGGACAGTGGCTCTCTTTTGATGTCTGAGATTGTGGATATTCCAGATGACAGCTCCCCATCTGAGGACTCCTGCCTAATGGAAGTGGGTGTCGGTATGCGTGCACGTCCACGGGGGAGCAGCGAGGGAGGGGAAGGGGTTGAGTACGACAGTGTCCGTTCTTCCACACAACATCCTGAGGGAATGGTGGCCGCTCCTTCCGGTAGACGTTGTTTCAGAGGCGAGAGATCGAATTCCTGCTCCTCCCCAAGCACGTACAACACCTCTACCTACAGGTGGGAAAAAGTTAAATCTTTAAACCTTTGACACGTATGATCACGCCAGTGTAGTTAGAACATTTAGTGGGATAGTTCATTCAAAAATTATTTACTTACCCTCAAGGCATCCTAGGTGTATATGACTTTTTTCTTTAAGACGAATACAATTGGAGTTGTATTAGAAATGAATGGTCCTGGCTCTTCCAAGCTTTATAATGGCAGTGAATGGGTGTTATTTTACAGTAGTCCAAAATACGTCAAATAAAGCACATCCATCCATCATAAGAAGTGTCCGACACGGCTCCGGGCCGTTTGCTGTTTATGAAGTAGAGATTACTGTAATGATTACTGTTTAGAAAGTTTTAAATATGGATATTTTACAAAAACATGTCAATTTACTTCAGGAGGCCTTTTTTCACCCCCTGGAGTAGTGTGGGACACTTTTTATGATGGACGGATGTGCTTTATTGGACTTCTTTGGACTTCTGAACAACACCCATTCACTGCCATTATAAGCCTTGGAAGAGCCAGAACATTTTTTATTATAATTTCGAATGTATTTGTCTGAAAGAGGGAAGTCATAACACCTAGGATGCCTTGAGAGTGAGTAAATCATAGGGTAATTTTCATTTTTGGGTGAGCTATCCCTTAAAATTCACATCAGGACTACACTGTAAAAAAAAAAAACGGTACAGAAACAATTTTTACTAATAAACTTTCTTCATAATTTCCTCCACAGATCCCCAGTGTTGAGGCGTCAAGCTCTGTTGGCGAGTAGCTGCTCTCAGTTGGAGTTCTTAGCAGGATCCCAACATTCCTCTATCCCAGAAATCCGAGTTCGGCCCTGCACACCATCCCGACGGGACTCCTCATCTGCATTTAGTAACCCACCTACTGCAGCCCCAACAGGTCCTGTTCAAGACCGGCCGGACAATGCAGTACCGGTGTTCCTTCCGCGGCCAAGTTTCCGTGAGCAAATTGGACGTGATAGAAAAGACAGCGACAGCTTCTTACCTCTCATGAGGTCACACAGTGAACCAGGACTCAGCTCTTCAACTGACACAGGTGTGAACATGCATATGTAACAAACTACAAGTGTCTGGAAATGAAGTGAAAATGTAAATTTGTGTTTTCCTCTGTTTTTTTCTTCAAACCACTCTGCAGAATGATGACAACATGTTTTTGTGTGTGCTCATCTGTCCTCAGGTGATTTCAGTCTCTCAGGAGGCAATAAAGGAATCAGTGAGGGGGGATCGCAGACTTCATCAGAAACAGGTAAGAGTTTTTACTCCCAGCTCATGGGATTATTACAATTGAGAGTAATACACTTTTATTTTAGTTTTATTGTGTACCATTATAGTTTTTTTTTTTAGTTTTCATTTATATTTTAATTTTATGTTTAGTTTTTATTTTAATCTTAGTTAAAATTTGAGTAATGTTGTTATGTGCTGTAATTGTTTTTTTAATTCAGTTTTAAAGGTTTTATTTCTTGTTAGTAATTTATTGCTTCATCTTAAACATATTAGTTGCCTCACAAATGTTTTATGAATATTTATGAGTGAGCCATTAAAACATTCATTCAATCAATTTTTTTAAAAATAATTTATTCAAATTAATTAAACATTTTTGAATTGACTACATAAATATTTTGTCATAGCCTGTAGTAAATTACATGTTATTTTGCTTAGTTCAGTATCATGGAAGAATCTTATCTCTATTTGGAGAATATATATATATATATGATTCTCAGTTTATTTAAAATTGTGCAACTCTGGTTTGTTTTGATATGTTCTTGGATACTCATAAACACTTACTTATTAATGCATGACCGCCGGCTAGGGATGTTCATTTCGGTTATTTTTCGTAACCGACAGCCGACGCTTGTTAACCGATTATTAACCGTTAACCGACAAGATTATTTTAAATTAGAATTTAATTATTTCAGAAAGGATAAGTGTCTGTGACCCGTTAAAATGCCAACATTTGTTTTCCGGGATTAATTTCACTTGCGCAAAAAGCAGCAGACAACAGAACATGAGGATTCACATGGACACGTCGCATCACCTGCAGCGCTTCTGCGAATGTAGAAAAACATCATAAAGCTAGGCTATACAGGTCCTTTTCAAAAAATTAGCATATTGTGATAAAGTTCATTATTTTCTGTAATGTACTGATAAACATTAGACTTTCATATATTTTAGATTCATTACACACAACTGAAGTAGTTTCAAGCCTTTTATTGTTTTAATATTGATGATTTTGGCATACAGCTCATGAAAACCCAAAATTCCTATCTCAAAAAATTAGCATATTTCATCCCACCAATAAAAGAAAAGTGTTTTTAATACAAAAAAAGTCAACCTTCAAATAATTATGTTCAGTTATGCACTCAATACTTGGTCGGGAATCCTTTTGCAGAAATGACTGCTTCAATGCGGCGTGGCATGGAGGCAATCAGCCTGTGGCACTGCTGAGGTGTTATGGAGGCCCAGGATGCTTCGATAGCGGCCTTAAGCTCATCCAGAGTGTTGGGTCTTGCGTCTCTCAACTTTCTCTTCACAATATCCCACAGATTCTCTATGGGGTTCAGGTCAGGAGAGTTGGCAGGCCAATTGAGCACAGTAATACCATGGTCAGTAAACCATTTACCAGTGGTTTTGGCACTGTGAGCAGGTGCCAGGTCGTGCTGAAAAATGAAATCTTCATCTCCATAAAGCTTTTCAGCAGATGGAAGCATGAAGTGCTCCAAAATCTCCTGATAGCTAGCTGCATTGACCGCAGCTGACATGGCACCCCAGACCATCACTGACTGTGGGTACTTGACACTGGACTTCAGGCATTTTGGCATTTCCCTCTCCCCAGTCTTCCTCCAGACTCTGGCACCTTGATTTCCGAATGACATGCAAAATTTGCTTTCATCCGAAAAAAGTACTTTGGACCACTGAGCAACAGTCCAGTGCTGCTTCTCTGTAGCCCAGGTCAGG
The DNA here is from genome assembly GCA_012976165.1 of Labeo catla. Classification (NCBI taxonomy): domain Eukaryota; kingdom Metazoa; phylum Chordata; class Actinopteri; order Cypriniformes; family Cyprinidae; genus Labeo; species Labeo catla. The sequence continues at coordinate 203,809 of VONZ01000936.1, forward strand.
CGCTTCTGCCGCTGTTTCTGGTTCAAAAGTGGCTTGACCTGGGGAATGCGGCACCTGTAGCCCATTTCCTGCACACGCCTGTACACGGTGGCTCTGGATGTTTCTACTCCAGACTCAGTCCACTGCTTCCGCAGGTCCCCCAAGGTCTGGAATCGGTCCTTCTCCACAATCTTCCTCAGGGTCCGGTCACCTCTTCTCGTTGTGCAGCGTTTTCTGCCACACTTTTTCCTTCCCACAGACTTCCCACTGAGGTGCCTTGATACAGCACTCTGGGAACAGCCTATTCGTTCAGAAATTTCTTTCTGTGTCTTACCCTCTTGCTTGAGGGTGTCAATGATGGCCTTCTGGACAGCAGTCAGGTCGGCAGTCTTACCCATGATTGCGGTTTTGAGTAATGAACCAGGCTGGGAGTTTTTAAAAGCCTCAGGAATCTTTTGCAGGTGTTTAGAGTTAATTAGTTGATTCAGATGATTAGGTTAATAGCTCGTTTAGAGAACCTTTTCATGATATGCTAATTTTTTGAGATAGGAATTTTGGGTTTTCATGAGCTGTATGCCAAAATCATCAATATTAAAACAATAAAAGGCTTGAAACTACTTCAGTTGTGTGTAATGAATCTAAAATATATGAAAGTCTAATGTTTATCAGTACATTACAGAAAATAATGAACTTTATCACAATATGCTAATTTTTTGAAAAGGACCTGTATATATATATATATAATAAATGAATAGGCCTATAAGATAAATATTTTTACTTGATAAAACAAACAAACAAAAAAAGTGCAACAAGTAGCTAGTATGCAGAGTTTTGGTTCATTTTTGTGCTGCGCGAAAGGAAGACGGCTGAAAGCGGCATCCTATTTTTCTTTATTCTACAAACAGCAAACCGTTTACAGTTTCGATTATTTGTAAAGAGTCGTTTCCTCTGTTAGAAGGAAAAAATCAAGTGATTGCGCCGGCGCCGCACGCGCACACACAATCAGCCAAACATATGGGGAAAAAAAAATCACACTGCTTAATCGTTATCAACGTACTGCCGTGATATTATGCCAAACATTTTTTTATGTGGATATTGTAATGCAAGAAGTACAAAACCAGGTTTACATAATAAATAATATTTTAGCATTCAAATACATCTTGAATACGGAGACATTTGGATTTGTGTCGTATGAGACCCAATGTTAGTTTCAGTTTCGCTTTAGCCTAAATGGTTTCGTTTTGGCTTGTCGCCTAGCTTCTTATATTTTTCATTCTTGTTCTTTTCTAAATACTGTTAAATTGAAAGGATTTTTTGTGGAGTGAGGGGAACTAAAATAGCCTAGCCTATGTTTATAGTGTATTGTAAATATTTCGCGTCGACACCAGGTCTTTCTGAACGTAATAATAAAATGCGACTTAACGTTATAGGCCTACGCGATTTATCTTTTTTCTCTCAAAAATGCAATTTCTTTTTATTTTAACCATCCAGAAAACGTTTTAAAATATTTTGATTACTGAATTACTGAAAAAAGACCTTTTAAACCGTTTAACTGATAAATAATACTAAAATGACACGTAAAAGTTAAAATAATTATTTATTTTAAATAATTGTTTTTATACATTTTTATTATTCACAGTTGAGGTCAAAAGTTTTCATACACCTTGGAGAATCTGCAAAATTTGAATTATTTTATCAAAATAAGAGGGATCAAACAAAATGCATGTTATTTTTATTTAGTACTGACCTGAATAAGATATTTTACATAAACAAATGTTTACATATAGTCCACAAGAGAAAATAATAGTTGAATTTATAAAAATTACCCCGTTCAAAAGTTTACATACACTTGATTCTTAATACTGCGTTGTTACCTGATTGATCTACATCTGTATTTTATGTATTTTTTTAGCGATAGTTGTTCATGTTTGTCCTTAACAGTTAAACTGCCTGCTATTCTTCAGAACAATCCTTAAAGTCCCACAATTTTTATGGTTTTTCAGCATTTTTGTGTATTTGAACCCTTTCCAGCAATGACTGTATGATTTTGAGATCCATCTTTTCACACTGAGGACAACTGAGGGACTCATATGCAACTACTATAGAAGGTTCAGATGCTCACTGATGCTCTAGAAGGAAAAACAATGCATTAAGAGCCAGGGTTCTTCAAATCTTCAGATTCAAAAAGTTTTCACCCCATGGAGCCTAATGCATTGTGTTTCCTTATGGAGCATCAGTGAGCATTTGAACCTTCTGTAATAGTTGCATATGAGTCCCTCAGTTGTCCTCAGTGTGAAAAGATGGATCTCAAAATCATACAGTCATTGTTGGAAAGGGTACAAATACACAAAAATTCTGAAAAACCAAATAATTTGTTGTAACTGAAGGATTTTTCTGAAGAACAGCAGGTAGTTTAACTGTTCAGGACAAACTCATGAACTATTATTAGTAAACAAAAAACACAGCTGTGGATCATTCAGGTAACAACACAGTATTAGGAATCAAGCATATGTAAACTTTTGAATGGGGTCATTTTTATATATTCGACTATTATTTTCTCTTGTGGACTATATGTAAACGTCTTCTATGTGAAATATCTTATTCAGGTCAGTACTAAATAAAAAATAACATGCATTTTGTATGATCCCTCTTATTTTGGTAAGATAATTAACATTTTTGCAGATTCTGCAAGGTGTATGTAAACTTTTGACCTCAACTGTATTTTTAAAATTAATAATCTGTCCCCTACTAATTACACTTTATTTGTGTCACCTTTGTGGCCTAGGGGTATCATCTGAAGCTGGTTTGCTGCCTCGCTCCTCTCTGCCACTTCCTGCTTCCCTGCCCAGAAAGGGCAGCATTAAGGCTGTAAGTAGCCGGTTGCCCTCAAAGCAAGTCCCAGCCACCTCTCTGCGTTTACCCAAAGACTGCGCACGCTCACTTGGAGACCTCAAGGTTAGACTTTTTGACGTCAAAGACCCCAAAATCTGCTGATCCCCTTTTCTTCCCAATATTACTGCAGTGTTAGATGTATAAACAAGCAGTCAAACATTTTCAATTGAAATTACAGGTCACTAAAGTTTTAGTGCAGCGTTTCCTGCAAAGATCCAAACGTAACTTAGCCCCTGCAACTGACCATGCGGGAAACTGTACTGGGCCTAAAAGAAGAACAGGAGGTGAAGGAAGTCTGCCGTTGGAACAGGTAAAACATTGCCAATATTATAAATAAAATAATTTAGTTTGGCTAAAATTCTGTGTAGTACAATTCAGTGCAAAATAACCCATTACATGTTTTATGAAGGTGCTTCGTAACTCTCTGGGGGCCAACAGGGGGCAGCAACAGCACGTCCACCACCACTGCCGTGGACACCATCACTCCCATAGTGACAGTCGCCATAATGCCCGCCGCCATGATGATGACCCTGTAAGGACCGGAGGAATCCACTTGCGTAGCTGCGGAGACCTCAGCTCGACATCGGTCGCATCACTGCGCAGACTCCACCCACCGCCGCACGGATCATCAGGGGCTCTTTACTCAGAATCTGCCCTTTGAAAAGGAATAAATCACTGCTGGATTCAGAAGAGAGGGCAGAGAAAATTTGAGGAAAGAATAACAGGTGGGAAATAGGTTTGAGATAAGGAAAGGGTGATGTGAAGCAGATAAATATGCTGTTTGAACAACAGTATGAGTTTTTAGCTGTTCTTACAGTAACAAAAAAAGGAACACTACTGAACATAACTGAGTTTAACCCTTCAGACCCGCTGCTCTGTGCCTGACAAACTCTGGTTCTTCTGTTTTGTATTTCCATTTATTTTTTTGCTTCATCTAGTGCTTCTTCTCGCTCACTGTTTACATTCATATGGAAAGAATGCAGCACCTCTGACACAGTTTCTTGTCTTCACAGCTCATTACAATGCACTCATGCAACTACAAACATACAACCATATGTTTGGCTGTAACTATGTTGTGAACTTGGGGGGAATTTAAAGGAATTAAAAAATTAAAGGAATTAAAAAGAAAAGCATTAAAGAAGCAGGATAAGAATATTTGTATAATAATCAATTTGAACTATTTGGAAATATTATGTCATTTTGACATTGATGAGAGCTGTTAAATCGTTGAGGCAAACCAGCCTAAAATATAATGTTTTAAAACTTTTTGTCATCCTAACAACAAACAGAGCAACTCAGAATACCAAATACTGAGAGGAACAATTCGGCTTTTCTAAATATTGGATTGCGGGTGTTTATGATGGTTACGGCCCTGTAAACATATACATGCAATATAATGCATGACCTCACGCTCAAATGTGGCGTTGAACTCTTTTGTAATCAGCCACTTAATGCTTTTCACTAAACACTTTTCACTAATTGACCATCCCGCGAAGCGTAGCTAAATAATTCATGCATCATCTTGCATACAGTGCCTTGCGAAAGTATTCGCACCCCATTTTTTTCAAGTTTTATGTTGCTGGCTTATGTTAAACTGCTTTAAATTACTTTTTTCCCCCACATCAATCTACACTCCACACACCGTAATGTCAAAGCAAAAACAGAATTGTCACAACTTCGTAAATTTATTAAAAATAAGAAACCTGAAATAAGTACATTGCATAAGTATTCATACCCTTAACTCAGCACATTTACAGCCTCAAGTTTTTGGGTATGATGCAACAAGCTTTGCACATCAGCATTTGGCAATTATCTGCTTTTTTTCTTCTCACCTCTTCACCCCTCAAGCTCTGTCAGCTTGGATGGGGGCAGATGCACATTTTCAGGTTTCTCCAGAAATATTTGATTGGGTTCAAGCCAAGGCTGTGGCTGGGCTGCTCAAGGACATGTCCATAAGCCACTCTTGCTGTGTGCTTAGGGTCACTGTCCTGTTGGAAGGTGAACGTTGTGCCCAGTCTAAGGTTCTAAATGCTCTGTGCTGGGTTTTCATTAAGGCTATCTCTGTCCCTGCCATTCAAAAACAGCCCCACAGTATAAGGCTGCTACCAGCACACTTTACTTTAGGGATGGTACTCTACAGGTAATGAGCAGTGCCTGGTTTCCTTTATATATGATGCTTGGAATTGAGGTTCATCAGACCAGAGAATCTTGTTTCTCACAGTCTGAGGGTCCTTTAGGTGCTTTTTTGCTAATTCATAGTGTGTTTTCATGTGTCTTTCCTAAGGGGAGGATTGAGTTTGGCCACATCGCCATAAAGCCTAGATTGGTGGGGTGTTGCAGTGATGTTTGTCCTTCTGTAAATGTTTTCTATCTCCACATATGATCATAAAGCTCAACTAGAGTGACCATCAGGTTCTTGGTCACCAGTCTAACCATAGTCCTTCTCCATCAATTGCTCAGTTCCAGGACTCTAGGAAGAGTCCTGGTTCTTTCAGACTTCTTCCATCAAGGGTAACAGAGATTACATGCTTCTGTGAACCTTCAGTGCGGCAGATTTTTTTCTGAACTCTTCCACAGATCTGTGCCTTGCAAAAATACTGTTTCTGAGCTCTACAGGCAGTTCCTTTGACCTTAGAGCTTGGTTTTTGCTCTAATATGCATTTTCAGCTTTTAGACCTTTTATTGAGAGATGTGTGCTATTCCAAATACCCATTCAGTTGAATTTGCCACAGGTTAACTTCACATGAAAAGTAGTAACATCTAGAAGCAAAATGAATGCTCCTGAGCTAAATTCCAGCTGTCCCATATAAGGTTTGTATACTTATGCAACAGAATAATTAGTTTTTTATTATTAATACATTTGCAAAGATGTTAAAAACCTGTTTTCTGCTTTGTCATTATGGTGTATGGAATGTAGATTGATGTGAAAAAAAGTAATTTAAAGCAGTTTAACATAAGGCAGCAACATGAAAAACATGAAAAAAATAAAGGGGGATGAATACTTTCGCAAAACACTGTATATAATATGGCTGTTTTTAACTTCACATCGTCTCAATAGCTGAGGTTGAAGCAGCAATGGATTCATTTGCTTTTTTTTTGTAGAAGTGCATGTACTTTCTAAAACAAGATCATTTCATTGGAGCTTTGATCTTTTGCGTCTGTGTCTCTCATGGTGGACTCTAGCTTCCCAGCCTGTGTAATAGTTTCTTAGAATGCCTCTGCATGTATTGAGAAGGCTTGTTTTCTCTTTTTGACTGAACACCAAATGCACTAACACACACCGATACAGACATGCTTGTGAGAAAACTAGATGCCACTAATGCATCTAGTAATGCCACTAATGCATCATAAAGAAATGTTTGAAGGAATTTTGGATTTTATAATACAGATGATTCTCTGGCAATAAACATACTTGTACAATTATGTACAGACATTGAACTATTACAGGAAGTTGGGACCTCGAAAACTGATTTCACGAGATGATCACTGGACGAGAGATGATGAACCATGTCAAACTGATATGTTCAAGGATTTTTCAATGTTACGGACAATTTGGGAATGAGACAGCCATGGACTTCTGGTGTATCTGCTTTGTTGTATTCTGAAATGGATGTACATCTAAAGGAATAACTGCAGTTGTCAATTGTTTAGAAGTGCTTTGGAATGTTAGCTATGAATCAGTAGCAATGTTGCTAAATAATGCATTAATACACTTGCTCTATATGTAAATAACTTTGATGCACGGACCCTTCTGCTGACACACATTCTGCAACTTTTGAAGCACTGAAACCAAGTCTGAAAAAGAGCTTGATATTCTACCTCTTGTATTGCATACACTGACATGTTATGGCCCAGTGGAATATTTTAATTAATTTAAAGATTTTATGGACTATTTATGGAAAAAAAAAACCTTCTACACTGACTAATAAAAACACTGTTATTCTGGGAAAATGATGCCTAAAAAGAACATTTAAAACAGCTCTACTTCATGAACTTTTAATGCAAGTTATGTAAAATCACAACAATAAATGTATACACATCAACTTTATCAAATCATCTATCACTTTCACTGTCATGATCTCAGGTATGATCTGCACTTTCTTCAGCACTGAAAAGAAAAAAACATTTAGACATCTGACAGGTTAAAATTACTGGTTAAAACTACAGTCCGATCTGTGAATAAATGGTTCTTCTGAGTCAAATCTTTTAAATGAATCGGTTGAACTGGTTCAAACCGGGCTAAGGCCTGAGCACCTTGATCTGAACCAGGGATTTCATTTAGCAAAAAAATGTTGTGAACTGCAACATAACATTTCATTTAATATAAAAATATCTAATATTGATGCAGAGACATCCAGACAAAGAACAAAGACTCTATTTTAGATAATCGTTATTTGATCGCTATTTCGGTTTTATTTTGATTAGCCCCATTTGTTTATTTTAATGTTCTATTCGATTTAATTAAATTAATTATTAGCTTTTAAATTACCCTGTGCTGAACGACACCTTCACAAATCACTAATATTAAAACACACTATTAAGTATAATAAGCAAGAATGACGTAATTACGCTATGACGCTAAGAATCTTTGTTCTTTGAAACGAACTGTTCGAAAGAGCCGATTCGCTGAAATGAATCGAACCTCCTATCAGGAGCACGTACTTTTATTTTGAAACTGGAAGTTCTTACGTCGCACATGAAGATGTAAATGTTGCGCGCCAGTTCATACAGTTCAGATTTACAGCCACAATATAAGATTAGATAAGTATTCATTTGACAGAAAGCGACAAGTTTTGGAATGTGGAAACTGCGACCAACCGAATCTGGAGGTAATGTTTTCTGTGCAAAATGAGTCGGTTATTCAGTGTTTTAGTGTACTGCGACATTACGCATGATTCAGTCCAACTGCAAACCAACTAAAAAGCCATAACAATGCTCATATAACTTGTCCGTGTTTACATAACATATCTCTCTATTTATGGGACGACTTCTAGGGACTTATGTAACGTTACAGCTTAACCTCATATCTCACAAGGCGTTCATTTCCTTAACTTCGGTAAACACTGTTTTGTACTGTAATTGTTGTCATACATAGTGAGAGGTTGGGTACAGTTAGAGTGTAAGGCTGTGTCATGACATTCAGTATGCTAACATCAAATTTTACCACGTAAGTTAGTGAGAATACTTATTTTGTTTCTGGTCACGACTGTAGCTAGAGTTGGAATGACTCATTGGAAATGTTACATTGTAATTTATTTTAAGATGTGAATCAACCAATTGCTTATTCAAAACGGGGCTCTTAGTTTCACCCTTGTCAAAAATGTCACCACTGACATTTTACATTCACTGTGTTCATTATTTACTCTAAAAGACAGATAGTCAACCTCCCAAAAATGTAAAACTGTTTTCATTTACTCGCCCTCATGTTGTTACAAACCTGACTTTCTTTTTGCTGTGGAACACAGAAGATATTTTGAAGGATGTTGGTAACCAATTTTGGTTTCCATTGACTTCCATTATATATTTTTTTAAGTCATTGGGAACTGAAGCTGATCGGTTACCAGCATTCTTCAAAATAGCTTCTTTTGTGTTCCACAGCTGTTTTACATGCTTTATTTTTATTTTTATTTTTACCGGTGTGAAATCGTTCACATGAAATCAGGACTTTTTTTTTTACATTTCTATTTAGATTTGTATGATTGCAGATTTAGATTTTGTAATATAATAAGAGAACACACAAAAATCCACACATTTTTTTCAGTAATTATCTGTATAGATATGGATGGTTAAATTCATTCGAGTCCTTTCTGTTTCTGAAGGGGAAAGTATTGTTCTGCTCCCGGGTCAGGAGTATGTGGTCGGCCGTAAAAACTGTGCGATCTTGCTGTCCAATGATCAGTCCATCAGCCGTGCGCATGCCAACCTCACTGTCACTGAGCAGGTGAGTAACTCCCCTCATAAGAAACAAAGGGCATCTTCAATAAAGAGCTGTTTTGGTAGTTCACTTTTAAACTTTTGTACTTTGTCTTCCTCTCATTCATATGCATTATTTGACAAACCACAATGATAGGTGTTTGTAGAGCTGCTAAGATAGGAGAATATGAATAGCACTTTAAAAAACCTTGCCTTTGACTTTTGTTGTTAACAAAAGTCAGCTTGGCTGTGTTTTTCCTTGGCTCTCTTAGAGCTTGTCCATAAATATCTTATGTGCTTAAATAAGGCTGTTTCAAAGGCAATGCTGTGGGAAGTATTTCACAAAGTAATCAAATTTTAATTTACTAATTAGTTTTTGATTATTTTGCTAATTACTAAGCAGAACCGTAATCATGCTTGTCATTATTTCCCTTAGTCACGCTTACTGTGAATTCAGGAAGTCATTCTTGCTGTGAAATACTTCAGAATGCAATAAATTCTATTTTTATATAACTAATAACTTAGTTATTAGAATAAGGCGTAACTGAGAATATTAATTTCATTCGAATGGTCTTGTTCAGGATAATCATATTAAAAAAAAGCATGAACTTTGACTTGTCCATGTTACTGATTTTAGTGCTTTGATAGATCGTTTGTCATCTTTTAATAACTGAGGGGGTGTTGTGTTATAGGAAACCAGTTAAAACTAGACACGTGACATTATTACAATTTCATATCACAATAATTTCTGTAGCTTTTATTAAATTAAATTACATTACAAAAACAAGTTTATTAACTTTTTTCCAAGTGACAAAGAACCTTTAACATTTAAATAAAGTAAATCAATACATAAAAAAAAAATAACAAATGCAATAAAGTGATAAAGAGAATAGCTGTGAGAAATGATAAAAAAGAACGAGAACATGTTCTTCAGATATCTAGATAGCCTCGTGGGCAGTGTGCTGACATGTAGCACCATTGTGCTTTAGGCATCCCAAATTTGAGTCCTGGCTTGCCGATCACATCCCCTTCTCTCTCTCCCACTTTGCTTCCTGTCTAACTACTGTCCTATTGAAATAAAGGCATTAAATGCCAAAAATACATTACCAGTCAAAAGTTTTTTAAAGGAGAAGTCCACTTCCAAAACAAAGATTCACATATAATGTACTCACCCCATTGCCATCCAAGATGTTCATGTCTTTCTTTCTTCAGTCGTAAAGAAATTATGTTTTTTGAGGAAAACATTTCAGCATTTTTCTTCATATAATGGACTGATATGGTGCCCCGATTTTGAACTTTCAAAAGGCAGTTTAAATGCGGCTTCAAACGATCCCAAATACGGTTGTAAACGATCCCAGCTGAGGAAGAAGGGTCTTATATAGCAAAACAATCGGTTATTTTCATTTAAAAAAATGCAATTTAAATACTTTTTAATATCAAACGCTCATCTTGCCTTGCTCTTGTTGAACTCTGTGTATTCTGGCTCAAGACAGTTAGGGTATATTAAAAAAACTCCAATCGTATTTTCTCCCTCAACTTTAAAAATCATTTCAAAATCATCCTACATCACTACAGAAGCACCGACCCATTCTTTGCAAAGTAAACATGCAAAGAAGATCAAACACCCTTAACAAAAAAGGTTAAACAGTGATATAGGATGATTTTGAAGTTGAGGGAGAACATGAAATGGGAGTTTTTCGACATACCCTAACTGTCATGAACCAGAAAAAAAAAACAAAAAAAACAGTCCAGGCAGAGTAAGACAAGACGAGCGTTTGGCATTAAAAAGTGTATAAATTGTATTATTTTATTGAAAATAACCGATCGTTTCGCTAGATAAGACCCTTCTTTCTTGGCTGGGATCGTTTACATCCGCATTTGGGATCGTTTGAAGCCGCATTTTAACTGCATTTTGGAAGATCAAAATACAAACATAATTTCTTTACGGCTGAAGAAAGAAAGACATGAACATCTTGGATGACAATGGGGTGAGTACATTATATGTGAATCTTTGTTTTGGAAGTGGACTTCTCCTTTAAGCTTTTTAATTTTTTTGTTTATTATTTGATATCATTTAATTATTTAATATTTTTATTTGATCCAAAGTACAGCAAAAACAGTACAATTTTGAAATATTTTTACTTTAGTAGTCAACATTTGAAGTTGATCAGAAAAGATGATCAAAGGAATAAATTACATTTTAAAATATTTTCAAATAGAAAGCAGTTATTTTAAATAGTAAAAATATTTCACAATATTACTGCTTTTGCTGTATTTTGGATCAAATAAATGCAGGCTTGGTGAGCAGAAGAGACTTCTTTAAAAACATTAAAAATCTTACTGTTCAAAAACTTTTAACTGATACTGTAAATATAAAAAAAAAAAAAAAGTAAAAACATTCTTGTAAATAATTATTATTATTAATTATTTATTTTTATTTATTATTAATAATACTATTATTTATTATTATTATTATTATTAATAGTTAAGTATTTAACTATTTGGTGTTTATTTGGTGTAACTATTTTAAGAAACACCATAGCAAATACAAAAATGTGAATAGCTGTTTGAAGACATGTAAATGCTGTCTGACTGGCTTGCATTTCTGCAATAAGTAGGTGTCAGGTATACAAATGTGTGCAGTGCTTTGTGTACTACAGTAACCGGAGTAGCAGGCCAATATCTGCATTTCTATAAGTGCCACCTACTGTCAGGGAGTGAATCTGAATTTTCATTGTGACCCCTTGATGGAAAAGATGCTAATGTGCTTATTAAAAAATTAAACAATTTAAACAAAAAGGTACCTGCAGGCACTGTATTATGAAATACCGACTATAACAATACCATGCATGTTCATTATCACAGTATTCCATAATACCAAATAACACTATCGAATTACAAATTAATTTGTACCGGTTTGTTAAGTCTGTTTATTCTTGAGATGGCATATCACTCTGTAAATGTGTGTTTGCAAGTAAGATGCCCTAGATGGCCCCGTTACCTTTACTGCTGTATTTTGAATGAATTAGTTCATGATGGTTTCTGGTTCACCTAGCTGACAGGGTTCTTTCTTGTTTTTATGCTGTTGGCAGGCGGTCACTCTAAAGGACAGCTCTAAATATGGCACTTTCGTCAATGGTGAGAAGCTTGAGACTGGCTCCACAAAGATCCTGCAGACAGGAGACAAAATCACATTTGGAGTCTTCGAGAGCAAATTCAGGTTTGTATGCAGCTATGCATTCCTGTGTGTTATGTGAGAATGCTTTTTTTAAGCAGTTTCTAGTGGTAAAGGACTTCTTGAGCCAAAAAAAAAAACAAAAAAATTACCATCATGTTATTCATAACGCCTGTGACGTTTCTTCAGTGCACTACAAATTAAAAACTTTTGAATTTTTGAATTTCCTGATAATTTACTCACCCCATGTCATGTTTTTCCTTATTCATTTAAAAAGAAATGAAAGTTTTTGAGGAAAACATTCCAGGATTTTTCTCCATATAGTAGACTTCAGTGGGGATCAGCGGGTTAAAGGTCCAAATTACAGTTTCAGTGCAGCTTCAAAGGCCTCTACATGATCCCAGCCGAAGAATAAGGATCTTGTCTAGCTAAGCGATTGGTCATTTTCTTAAAACAATAAAAATGAATATACTTGATAACCACAAATACTCATCTTGCACTAGCTGGTCACGCGTGACGTAGTTGGAAGTACCGACCAAGTGTTTTCAAAGTAGGGCTGTCAACGATTAATCGCGATTAATTGCATACAAAATAAAAGTTTGAGTTTGCCTAATATATGTGTGTGTGCTGTGTGTAATTATTATGTATATATAAATACAAACACATTCATGTACATATTTAAGAAATATTTACAAGCATATGTATTTATTATAATTTTTATATAATTTACATTATATATAAATAAAATCATTTTGTATATTAATAACATATTTCTCATGTATATACACATTAATTTGTGTGTATTTATATATACATAATAATTACACACAGTACACACACATATATCAGGCAAACTTAAACTTTTATTTTGTATGTGATTAATCGCGATTAATCGTTGACAGCCCTATTTCAAAGCGAACATGCAAAGAAAGTCAAATGTCCTTTACAGAAAAAAGTTAAAACAATGATGTTGGGCGATTTTGAGGAAAGAGAAAATCGAGTTTTTCACATCAGAGCTAGTGCTAGATGTGCGTTTTTGGTTAAAATGTATATACATTGTTACTTTTTTACAAAATGACTGCTCGTTTAGCAGGATAAGACCCTTATTCCTCGACTCATGTAGAGCCCTTTGAAGCTGCATTGAAACTGCAATTTGGAGAAAAATTCTGGAATGGTTTTCTCAAAAAACCTAATTTCTGTTCGACTGAAGAAAGAAAGACATAAATGTCTTGGATGACATGGTAGTGAGTGAATTATGAGGAAATGTTTATTCTGGAAGTGAACTAATCCTTTAATAATAATCACCCTTTTTTCCACTTAGTTTGGAGAAAGAGTGCATTGTGGTGTGTTCCTCATGTGTCGATAATGAAGGGAAAGCCTCCCTCTCTCAAGATTTGCGCTCGATTGGGGGACGACTTGTCAACTCCTGGACACTTGACTGCACGCATCTTGTCATGCCCACCGTAAAGGTTACCATAAAGGTCAGGAGGCCTCTTTCGCAAATCATTTCATCTTTGAGAGTTTATTCAGTTTTCTGATTAACCACCAAAGAACCTACACTTAAGGTGCACTTAAACATCTGCTGAATCAGTGTCTCTATCTTTGCAGACAATCTGTGCGTTGCTGTGCTGTCGGCCCATAGTAAAACCTGAATTCTTCAGTGCGTTTAACAAGGCTGTGCAGCAGAAACTCCCACTGCCTAAACCTGAGAAGTACGAAGTGTTTTTTTCTCTCCCATTCACAGTTTCCTGTTCTGTTCCATATATGTGTATGTATATACACATATATATATATGTATGTATATCTTGTATCAGAGTTGTCCTAAAACCAAAACAATACCTGCTCTTGTCTTAGGACAACTTTGAACTTTTTTGATCCACTTAAAATGTTGATTGGTGTGTGTATATTAATATATATGTATATGTGTGTGTGTGTGTGTGTGTGTATATATATATATATATATATTATCAGAGGTCGCGTTAACCGAAAATTGTCCGTCATTGATGTAATTTTTTGGGGTTTTTTTATCAGACAGAAAAATCTGAAGGCCATCCGTCATTTTGACAGATTACACTGAGTGTGATCTATTGTAAAATTGTACCTGTAATTCCCACCCCTGTCCAGCTGGTGGCGAGTGCGCTCCAATGTAGCAGCAGAGTGCTGGATCTAGAACAAAAATGAAACTGTCACGAATGTTTTCCTATGCGTTTGATTACACACAGGTGAGTACACAAAAGCTACAGCGATCTATCACGCCCCATTCACAGGGGGGCGTCAGCGTTAATGCTTCTCATTTACTTTAAATGGAGTGACATCAAGCATTGCCGAACTGAATTATGGGTCCATCGCCTTGCTCGCGATAGAAGTGAAATTTTTTTTTTTTAACTTTTCAAGCGCCAACGTGGGCGTTAGCCAATCAGATCGCCTTATGCAAATATACTAGTGCAGACGCTAGCCAATCCTGTTCGGTGCAGACACTGGTCAATCAGCACAAAGCTTCAGACATGCCCTCCGTGAAGCATTAACGCTAAAGCCCCATGTAAATGGGGCGTCACGCCACATTAAAGAGTGCCAAAATGTTATTTATTGCTTGAATTTACTAACAAAATGGACAGAATTTGAAATCTGAGACTTTGTTTGATATTAAAAGTAACACTAACCTTTTGCTATTTGTTTATTCATCAACTGAAAACAGCATAGACCAAAAGATTGATTGTGATTTAAGAATCGATTTTGGTTCATTAAAATGATAATCTACCAAAATCGAAAAAATCCCATCCCTATCATATTTTGTTGTTTTTAAACAGTGCGCTGTCGTCCTGTAACTTAGGTTCATAATTAATGAAAATGTGAGCAAAAATAAAAGCAATTAAATGTTTTATTCTAATTAAACTATGAAATTTATGACGGGTAATAATAGATTATGACAGAATTTTTACGACTGTTAAATGTTAAAGTCTAGCGCAACCTCTGAGAGATATATATATATATGTATATGTTTGTGTGTATGTATGTATTTATGTATGTATAGCAGTGGGCTAATAGCAATACTTTGAATAGACATTATAGATGAGATGTTGTTTTGTGTTGATCAGATTTAGGCCTCAGATTGATGAGCCCAGCCTGGCTAAAGAGGATGTAGATCTGAATGCACGACCTGAGAGAAGGAGCCTCTTCAAGGGGAAAACTTTTCTGTTTTTGAACTCAAAACAGGCAAGAGAGATTTATTTATTTATTTATTTTTTTTTTTTTGTTGTTGTTGCTAAAATTATAAATTATATTTTTCTGTACATTAATATTAGGATAAACTCCACCTCTTTTAAAAACACTTATACAGTTACTTATCATGGCTGTCACTACCATTCAATTTTTTATTATTATTATTATTTTTAAAGAAATTAATACTTTTATTCAGCTAGTAGCAAAGCAGTAATTGGTCAAACGATTTCTATTTCTAAATTCTAAATTGTAGAGCAGGATGTATAAGCAGATTTGTCTGTTAGCAGCACGCTGGGATGTGGCCTATTTCACTAAATATGAGGCCAGAGGATTGTGATATTGTTCCTTTACTTTCATGTTCCTTATCATGTCACATGGCCAGTTACTATATAAGAAAAAGACGTTACCTTTGAACCCAAGTCTGTGCAGGTTTTTTTTTTTTTTTCACAGCCCACCCACATACTGCAGCAGCTGTGTGTCATTGAGTCTCCACTACCAGACTCTAAGATGTCTTCATTTTTGTTGACTTAACAAAAGACTCCATTACTTGTTCTGTAACATTATAATATCAGTTACAGGCACTCTGACCTGTCTTACCTATTTCATGTGTTCTTTAACTTTGATCTTTTTTCTCAGAAGTGAAAGTTAGACATGCATCAGGACTTTATTCATTAGGCTGTTATATACAGTGACAAAGCTGGATGTCACATAGGAGTTTCTTCCGTGCTGTTTTATATTAATCAGGAGGCGTAAAACAGTCCTGATTAGCTCAGAGGAAGATAAGACCATGTGAAGTCGAACAGCTGGGATATTCTCTGTAACCAGCAGGCTCGTTTGTAAATGAATAACTGCTGATAGAACTTACAGCAGTGCAATGGGGTCACATGGTCATTTTCTTCCTTGTGATTTTCAGGGAAAAGGTTTTAATCTCTGAAGACCCAGAAAGAAAAGTTTTTCTGTTTTTTTTAATGTTACCAAAAAGAGTGTTTTTGAGTGTTTGAAGTACTGTTATTTCAGTATAATTTAAGTAGTATTATAGTATTTATGGATATTTTGTTTTCATTTCAATAGTTTTCATTTTATTGAAGTTGTTAGTTACAGTTGAGGTCAAACATTTAAATACACCTTGCAGAATCTGCAAATGTTAATTATTTTACCAAAATAAGACGGTTCATACAAAATGCATGTTATTTTTTATTTAGTACTGACCTGAATAAGATATTTTACATAAAAGATGTTTACATATAGTCCACAAGAGAAAATAATAGTTTAAAGTTTACATACGTTTGATTCTTAATACTGTTACCTGAATGATCCACAGATGTGTGTGTGTGTGTGTGCGTGTTTTTTTTTTTTGTTGTTGTTGTTGTTGTTGTTGTTGTTTAGTGATAGTTGTTCATGAGTCCCTTGTTTGTCCTGAACAGTTAAACTGCCCACTGCTCTTCAGAAAAATCCTTCAGGTCCCACAAATTCTTTGGTTTTTCAGCATTTTTGTGTATTTGAACCCTTTCCAACAATGACTGTATGATTTTGAGATCCATCTTTTCACACTGAGGACAACTGAGGGACTCATATGCAACTATTACAGAAGGTTCAAACACTCACTGATGCTCCAGAAGGAAAAACTATGCATTTAGAGCCAGGGGTGTAAACTTTTGAACAGAATGAAGATGTGTACATTTTTCTTATTTTGCCTAAATATCATATTTTTTTTTCATTTAGTCTTGCCCTTCAGAATCTACAGAAGATACTTACATATTTCCCAGAGGACAAAATAAGTTCAATTTACCCCGATCTTTAAATTTTAAAAACATATGAGTCCCTCAGTTGTCCTCAGTGTGAAAAGATAGATCTCAAAATCATACATTCATTGTTTGAAAGGGTTTAAATACACAAAAATGCTGAAAAACCAAAGTATTTGTGGGACCCGAAGGATTTTTCTGCAGAACAGCATCCAGTTTAACTGTTCAGGACAAACAAGGGACTCATAAACAACTATCACTAAACAAAAAAACACAGCTGTGTATCATTCAGGTAACAACACAGTATTTAAGTGTATGTAAACTTTTGAATGGGAGGATTTGTTAATCTCTCTTGTGGATTATATGTAAATGTGTTTTATGTGAAATATGTTATTTAGGTCAGTACTAAATAAAAAAAATAACACACATATTGTATGATCCCTCTTATTTTGGTTAAATAGTTAACATTTTGCGGATTCCGCAAGGTGTATGTAAACTTTATGTGCAGATCAAATTAAACTTGTTTTATTTCTTTTTTCCCATTACTTTTTATTTTAAGACAAAACAAAAAAAGAAAG
Organism: Labeo catla; assembly: GCA_012976165.1. Taxonomy (NCBI): domain Eukaryota; kingdom Metazoa; phylum Chordata; class Actinopteri; order Cypriniformes; family Cyprinidae; genus Labeo; species Labeo catla. Next base: position 221,307 of record VONZ01000936.1, read on the forward strand.
AAAAAAAGAAAGTAAGAAATAAAAGCCAGACTCAACAGACAAAAATTATATTTTTTTTTTTTCAGGATAATGATGGGTGAGTGCTTATTTCCTGTGTTAATGTGTTTCTTAGTAAAACAGGAAGCTTGAGTGGGACAAATTGAAGGGCTCATCTTATTTTTTTCTTTTTTTTTAATAGCCAGTAGGCTTCAGTTGCTAAATGTAGAAACTTGCAGTTTCATTTTCTATCATGCTGAATATTGTAATTAGGTTAAAGAAAGATTTAGGAAATCATTATAATCTGAGCTGAATTATAATCAGTGTTTTATTGTTGTAATCACTGATGTTTTGTGTATCTTTTCAGATGAAGCGTTTGAGTCAGGCGGTGAGTTGTGGAGGTGGGGTGAGCCAACTTTTGGACGAGGGCTCTCTGCCAATTTCACTCCTGGAGTCAAGCAGCACCTGTGTGATTGACTTGACATCAGGGAACTCCCAGGCTGTGATCCCTCCAGCCTCCAAAAAGTTGATGGATTCTGTGACTCAGATTCTGCACAGGTGTGTGTATATTTTTGCTCATGCCCAGTCTTTTCTATCAGTGCAGACAACATCTATACTGATTGTTCTGAGTATTGAGTAATACAATGAAGCTGGTTTTTAGTTTGTGTGTATTGCATATAATCAAGTGATAAACTTGGTTAGAGCAAACTGAAACAGCACTACACCAGTAAATTCTTTGTCTCTGTAATGTTTTCTCTTTTTCACTCAGAAATGGCTTGCGCTTTATTACTGAATCTGAGATTGGATTGGCTGCCATTCATATCAATAATCAAACATACTGCAATCCCTGCTTTACTATGCAATCTGGTGGGTTTACATACACATCCGGTGCAGATGGACCGCTCTAGGTCATCGTTACTCATTCTTAGTAGCGTTTCAGTGTTAATAATGATGAATATGATGATAAATGATTGTACTTTTTAAATTGTGTTTCATGTGCTTACTGATCCTTACATGGCAGTGAATCTGAGAAGTAGATTTCCTGACTAACCCGTGAACACTGAGACTCGACACATCAATAATTTCTCATCATTTCCTCACAGAATCAGTGAAAGTGAAACCAGTCATTGCTGCAGCAACACTTTCTCAGAACACTGCTGTAGATGAGACGGCGCTCGCGGCACCTTCCCAGAATATCACAGCCTATGCGGTCAACACTGAGCTCTCTCAGGAGCAGAGCAGGTAGAAGCATGTGTGCTGAATCTTGCAGAATATTATTTTAGGTGGTGGACATCGTGAACAGTTAAGAAAAAAAATGGACCACCTAACATCTCCAGACACCAGCTACCTCAAAACAACAATCTCACATTTGTGACCCTGGGCCATGAAACCAGTCATAAGTGTCAATTTCTCAAAACTGATATTTATACATTATCTGAAAGCTGAAAAAATATGCTTTCCACTGACGTATGGTTTATTAGGATATGACAGTATTTTGGCAGGAAATCTGGAATCTAAGGGTGCAAAAAAAAAAAAAAAAAAAATCGCTTTAAAGTTCCCAAAATTCGCAATACTATTAAGTTTTGATTTATTTATGTTAGGAAATTGTAAAAAAAAAAATCTTCAGATGATCTTTACTTAATATCCTAATGATTTTTGACCCATACAGTGTATTTTTGGCTATTGCTACAAATATACCCGTGTTACTTACGACTGAATTTGTGGTCCAGGGTCACATTTTAGGCAAAAGTGTCCTAATTTATAGTCTATAACTTAAAGTTGCTTTATTTTAACTGATAGAATTTTAACAGACTGCTTTTGTGCTTTTTGTTTAAGATAATCAATTCACAGAGATTAAAAACCACTGTTTTGCAGCATACAAATGATCAATGATAATCAGTAGTGATAATATAATGATAATATTCAATATTAACATTTTCAGGGTGGTTACAAGTGAGATCAGTGCAGTTGGTGAGACTCCAGAGAAGACACACCACACAAAGAAGGGCTCCACACTGTCAACAGCAAACAAACCCTCATCCCTCAACCCAGAACCTTCCGCTACTCGCGTTGTCAATGAGACATTGATGTCATCTGAAAGCGTCAGCGTGGTTGAACCTGAGCAGAGGATGAAGAAAAGTTCTGCTCCCTCGGGCAGAGGGCGAGTTCAGCCTGAAGGTTCTGTGAAATTGCCAGCGCCTCCCAATGCCAGCACTACATTAAAACGGTCTCCCCAGAAACAGACAGCCCTCACAAACTTCTTCCAGCCTGCCAGCAAGAAAAGGCAAGTCTAATGTCACACATTAGATCACATAGGCTATTTAAAATAGCTGTTTTGTATTTTATTGTATTTTAAAATGTAAATTATTCCTGTGAAGGCAAAGCTAAATTTTCAGCAGTTATTACTCCAGTCTTCATGATCCTTCAAAAACATTCTAATATGCTGATTTGGTGCTCAAGAAACATTTCTTGTTGTTATCAGTTACATATTTCTGTGGAAATGTGGTAATTTTTCCCTTCAGGATTGTTATAAATTGAATATTTAAAATATATTATTTTGTGATATTAGGGATGTAACAATATCAAAATCTTAAGATACGATAATATCGCAATATGAAGTCCACGATACGATGTGTGACCCTGGACCACAAAAGCAGTCATAAGGGTCAATTGAGATTTATACATCATCTGAAAGTTTAATAAATAAGCTTTCCATTGATGTATGGTTTGTTAGGATAGGACAGTATGGCAGAGATGTAACTATTTTAAAATCTGGAATCTGAGGGTGCAAAAAAATATATATAAATATTAGCTATGTTTCCATCACCCTGGTTTCATGTAGTATCGCATCAGAAATCTTCTTTTTAGTTGTGATATACTGTCTCAGTCTAAATTACATTCACAGTGATGTTTTAGAAGCCAAACAAATTAGAATATAACAGTAATAATAACAATTTTATATTATTGTTATTCCTATGACAGTAATAGCCATATATTGTAAAACAATTGCACTGTAAAATAAATGAAAATGAATATTTCATTATTTTTGCTTTACACTACAGCAGCATGTGCCAAAGCGTAATGGCCCAAAGCACAACTTTAAAGACATTTTATGTTAGATTATTTTAAAAATCTACACTTTTTGCCCGGAAGACCTATATCATTTTATATCGTCATGTGACCAAGATAATACTGAGACAGTTTTGCTATCGTGATACAACGATATTGATAATATTGTTACATCCCTAGACATTATACATGTCTTTACTTACATCTTTGATCAATTTAATTCATCCGTGGTGAATAAAAATATTAATTTCTTTCAAATATAATCCTACTGACCCCAAACTTTTAACTGGTAGTGTAAGGTATGTGAAGCATAGACATATATAGAGAGTAGACGCTGCATCGACCGATACTCCCTACTGGGGCTGACGAGACGTGGGGCCGCCATCTTGGACCGGTCACCCGCTCCACTCAGTGTAATCTGTTTGGCAGGTGTAATGAGCTGTCAACGCATTTAATTAATCATACCTCACGGAATACCGAACTGATTTTCACGCGGTTTTTTTTGCTGCAAAGGTCATAAATGTAGCTGTGATACATGACACATGGTTTGGCGTATTTTAATATTGATAGTGAGCTTAACAGTAATATAATGAATATCTCCGTTCCTGTGATAGTATTGGGTCTTTTAAGAGGGTCTAAAGACTTACAACATGGACTTAGTTCATTAAGCACTTCTAATGCGTTTGTATAGTTTTATTCTATTTTCATTTGGCTGTTTATTAATTTGACATTGTTGTTCATTACTGATATTCTCCTTAATGTAGTCTTACCATGCTGTTATTATATTTTGCTTGAATTGACATTGTTTATTATTGCTGTTTTCCCTCATTTTCATTGTTTATTTCATTATGCTATTGACTGAATTGACGTTGTTCATTTTTGCTATTCTCCTTATTAGCTATAATCTGACCAACATCTCAATCTGTTCCCTGTTAAATTTAAGTATTATATTGTTTTGTATTTATGTAACTTTGGGCAAAAGCGCAACCATAACCATATGAGTTGTAGACTATGATAGGAATTTTGCAAATCACATACTATAAATATGATAGAGAAGCAGAAACAGATAGTGTCGGTAAAGGTATTTTAATTGTTGAAGAAACACTATATGAATATTACATTAGAGTCTACTTGGAGTATTTCATTCTCTCTCGCTCACACACACACACACACACACACACTTGTTCAGGCATGTTCTCTCACTTCTGCTGCTGCTACGTGATGTAATCAATTCCACAGTATGCCCGGTCCAAGATGGCGGCCGCATTTCTCGTTTCCAGCAGCCAATGCGGCGTCTATGTCTATTATGTCTATGATGTGAAGCACACACATCTTAAAGGGATAGTTCACCCAAAAATGAAATCTCTGTCATTAATTACTCAGCTTCATGTCATTTCAAGTTCTTCTGAACACAAATTAAGATGTTTTTGATGAAATCCGAGAGGTTTCATTCTGACCCTGCATAGACAGCAACGCAACTACCACGTTCAAAGCCCAGAAATGTGGTGAGGACATTGTTAATTTAGTCCATGTGACATCAGTGTGTCAAACGTGTGTCGAAGACTGACATGGAAGATAAGAAATAGTTGAAAAGTCGTTATTTTTGTTTTCGTTGTGCATAAAAGTATTCTCGTAGCTTCATAGAGTTACGGTTGAACCACTGCTGTAACATGTCTTATCTTTATTAATATATAATGACAAAAAATTTACATAAAATGGTGCATATAGTCATGAAATCAAATACCCTCCCTAAAATGTGATTAAAGGAGGTCACAGGGCCTCAAGAAGAACCTGGTATAAATGCTAATGTGTCTCAGCTGACCACTTCTGATCAAATCACCAAAAGAGCAGATGGAAATTAATACGAGGTGAAGAGGGTCATGTGACAGTATTTTCAGTAGAAATATGCAGGATGTGAGACTTTAGTCACCATTTTATAAAGATTTATATTTTTATGTTTACGGTTACAGACCACGTGAAGACAGTGCCAGTTCTGTCCAGTCAGAGGCCAAGTTCTCCAGAAAAGACAGTGAGGATAAAGAGGATGAGATCCAGCGAAGTTCCTTTGCCAGTAAATCTCACAAAACCTCACATACAGCCCAAAACCAACACAGCTTCGTGTCACAATCTGAGCTCAGTGCCAGTCTGGTTCAGGCTTGTGGGTCCAGTCAGAGCTCTGGCAGCAAGAAGAGAAAGGAACCAGAGCAAGACGCCCCATCAGCCCCTGAGGAACCTGCAGCAGCTGCTGATTTAGAAATGTCACTTGAAGAGCTTGAGTCTATAATGTCTGATGAAATGGATGAGCCTCCGCAGACTGCAGCTAATAAAAAACAACGTCTTGAGTCAGGAGCTAACAGCAGAATCAATAACCCACGATTACCAAATCAGCAAGAGGGCACTGAGTCCAAAGGCGGAAAAAGCACAAGGAATCAGCAAAGCAGTGCCAACAACGTTCAAAACTTGCAGTTGGACAGAACAGCCCCAGCTGCAACAAATCAGGCCTCTGAGAGGCAGTCAAAGAGGTCATCCAATCAAATGCTGGATCTGGAAGCACATAGTTCAGCAAAGAAGGGGAAAAAAACAGAACTTGAAGAGGTCAAAGAAGAGGAAGTGTCATTTGTTGTGGTACAAAGACAGCTATGATTTGTTTTATATATATATATATATATATATATATATGTATATGTATATGTATATATGTTTTATATATATCTTGTCTGTTTTTAATCTGCAGAACAGCTAGTCCCATGTTTGTTTTTCTTTCAGAATTCAAGGACCCAAAATGGCATTTCCCAGCACTCTGAGCCCATAGTCAAACAGGAAATGCAGGTGAGAGGTTTTTTAGTAACCTACATTACCTAAAACATCTTTCCAGGCTTTCTGAAATGACATGGTCACCATGTTTACACTGGTTCCTATGGAAGCCTGTTTCTGCCACTGTATAAACAAACTTAAAAAAAAAAAACATAATTGCGATTTTTAAAGTCAGTTATAAAGTAGGAATTGTGAGATATAAACTTGTAATTATAAGAAATTAAGTCAGAGTTTTGTGATATGAACTTGCAATTATGAGAAATTATGTCAGACTTTTGTGACATAAGCTCGCAATTGAGTTATAAAGTTAGAATTGCGAGATATAAACTCCCAATTATGAGAAATTACGTCAGAGTTTTGTGACATAAACATAATTATAAGAAATGAAGTCAGAATTTTGTGATATAAACACGCAGTGGAGTTATAAAGTTAGAATTGCGAGATATAAACTCCCAATTATGAGAAATTAAGTCAGAGTTTTGTGATATTAATTCATAATTATGAGAAATAAAGTAAGAATCTTGCAATTCTGACTTTATAAATCGGAATTGCGAGTTTATATCTCACAGTTCGGAGCCAGAAAGTCAGAATGGCAATTTTGTATCACGCCGAGGAAAAAAAAGTTGGAATAAAATTTTTTACTCAGTGGTGGAAACAGGCTTCCTTAGGCTCCCCCTAGACTAGAGTATAATAATAAAATAAAATCTTTGTTTATCTGAAGGTGTCAACCTCCAAATCTGGATCTGAGAATGACCCTGAGCTGCCCAGTAGGCTCCTACAGATTCAGTTTAAGTCTCTGACTGTGAGCACCTCTTCCAGATTAAGACCCAGCCCACTACAGACCCATGACCCTAATGACAAGAATGTGAAAAAGTTCCGCAAGGTTAGAGGATGCAGACTTTAGTGATTATTATGGCAAAGTGTCTGTCTTTGTGACATTTTAAATTGCTGTTTGTGGTTGTGCATATATCTGTGTATGCTTGCGTAGAAAAATGTCCCTGGATTTAATGGGCTGCCCAACATCATCGGAGGCCGGGATCTTGTGGCTTACAATCGCAGTAAGAACTCTGAACTGGAGGAATGGCTCAGACAGGCAGCAGAGGTGAGAGACCACGGAAATAAGTGGGTTATACATAATTTTATGCAGTAAATTGATCACAAGTGACAGTAAATACAAAAATGGTTACAAAAAAAATTAATTCACCTTTGAACTTTCTATTCATCAAAGTGTCCTGGAAAAAAATAATTCTTGGTTTTCACAAAATGTTAAGCAGCACAACAGTTTTCAACATTGATAATAATAAAAAAAAAAATATGGCTTAAGCACCAAATCAGCATATTAGAATGATTTCTGTAGGATCGTGTGACAGTGAAGACTGGAGTAATGGCTGCTGACAATTTAACTTTGCCATCACAGGAATAAATTACATTTAAAATGTATTCAAGTAGAATTTTTTTTTAATACTGTAATAATATTTCAAAAGAATTAATCAAAAAAAATTCAGCCTTTGTGAGCATAAGAGACTTCTTTTAAAAACATGTAAAAAATTGTAACAACCCAAATATTTAATACAAAATTAAATATTGTGTTTGCTTTCATGTGTAGATTAGCATCTAAAAAATAGATTTCCTCACTGAACCCCACTGTATTTGTGTGATTATTTTCTTTAATGTTGTAGTTTTCTCATAACTGTCATTGTGATTTGTGTGGAATGTTAAGGACCTTAGATAGTGAGTTGAACATCAACAATGATAGCATTAACTTTTTTTTTTTTTCTGAAAGCTAAGAGCAACAAATAGAAGAACAACTGAGCTGTCTTTCACATAATCAAGCAGCACAATAGATGCAAAACAGAAATGTTTCATTTCACTCAAAAATAAAATTCTGTGATTAATTACTCGTCTCACGCTTTTCTAAACCCGTAAGACCTTCATTCCTCTTCGGAATACAAATTAGGGTTGTTTTGATGAAACCTGGGGGCTTTCTGACCCTGCATAGACAGCAACACAACTACCACGTTCAAGGCTTACAAACACTAGTAAGGAGCAGCATATCTTAGTTTGTGCTTTGAAGATGAACGAAGGTCTTAAGGGTTTGGAACAACATGAGGGTGAGTAATTTATGACAGAATTTTCATTTATGGATGAACGAGTCCTTTAACCTGCATCGCCCATTTATGCTTCTGTTGACTAGTGCAGTTTAATTTTCACATTTTAATGGTATTTCTAACTATTAACTAAAACGGGCTGTGTGAATAAGGGCAAGGTTTACCTCAAAATGTAGACTGTTAGATCAAATGACTTGCCTTCACCTCTGTTGAAATTGTTCCAGTCACATGTCAGCGTTTGCTGACTCCTGACATGCTGAATGCAGTTATGAATACAGGATTTGTGTTCTCAGTTCTGGCATTCTCTCCCTCTTTCTCATTTAGGAGGAAAAACACAATGAACGGGAGGAGACTTTGGGAGATGATTTATTCAGGTATGCAGTCTGTGCACTTTTACATGCAGTAGGGCATAAATGGATAAATGAGGGGAATGGGTCAAATGGACTGAATCAACTGGGATGTCTTAAGCACATTTAGAGCTCATCTGAACCCTGACTGATCTTGTTTGATCCCCGGACAATTTTCAGCCTCATCCAGACACTCGCCACCTGCCTAAACTAACATTACATTCAACAAGACACTGACCTCTGACCTCAGAAAATCAAAGCTTACAGTGAGACAATAACTTTTGTGAGGGCTCAGTCTGCATTGGACTGGCTGAGACCGGTTTAAGCGACGGGATACTCTTACGCATCGAGGCGGGCAGGACAGAGGAATGTCTGGTTCCCCAGTAATGTGCCCCGTTTTGAATCTTTTGTCAAACGGGTGCTGAGATATTTGGTGGTAGACTTGCAGAGCTTTGACATGCCAGTGCTCTGGCTTTGAAAAGCTCCACTCAACCGCAGCAAGTTTCTTTCTTAAAGTCGAGCACACTTTTTATGAACTGAATTCATGAACTCATCAGCTGTGTGATTTGGCTGCTGATGAACTGCTGGGTCTAATCCACCGGTGTCACGGCATCACGCATGAGTTCTTGAAGGGGTTTTTTTCTCCTTTTAGCAGATCCTTCATTTTCGCAGAGCACGCTTGGAAAGAATGACGTCAATGATTTCTCAACTGCTTTTAAGTCATTGTTCACAGTTCAGGTCACGCTGGGCTGCGAAGACCTGTTGATATTTCTAACAAGCTCCTGCTGTTTAAACACACAGTGATTAGGACAGAAAATACAGTGGTGGTTTAAGTTAGTGGTCAGTGCCCTGTAAGATCACTTCTTTAGTAGCGTGACTCGTATCAAAGATATTCAATCTATATGAAAAGTGTGTGCGTGTAAAACTTTTTGAATAGACAGCAGTGTTTAGAAGTTTGCTTTCTAGATATTTGTGTAGTTATGCCACATTCCAGACTGGGAAGGTTGGAAGAACAGAAGAAAAAAACAAAATGCTGCCTTCCGTTTTAAAAACAGCTGATGAAAAGCTAAAATTATAAGAGGAGGTCACTTCAAGAACAAAAATTGACAGATAATGTACTCACCCCTTGTCATCCAAGATGTTCATGTCTTCTGGACTTCTGTGGTGCCCTGAGTTTGAACTTCCAAAATGCTGTTTAAATGCGGCTTCAAACGATCCCAAATGTGGTTGTAAACCGAGGAAGAAGGGTCTTATCTAGCGAAACGATCGGTTATTTTCGTAAAATTAATACAATTTATATACTTTTTAATGTCAAATGCACGTCTTGTCTCGCTCTGCCTGAACAGTTTTTTTTTTTTTTTTCCGGTTCATGACAGTTAGGGTATGTCGAAAAACTCCCATCTCATGTTTTCCCTCAACTTCAAAATCGTCCTATATCGCTATTTTACCTTTTTTGTTAAGGGTGGTTGATCATCTTTGCATGTTCGCTTTGCAAAGACTGGGTCGGTGCTTCTGCAGCGATGTAGGATGATTTTAAAATGATTTTTGAAGTTGAGTGAGAGAATATGATTGGAGTTTTTCGACATACCCTAAATGTCTTGAGTCAGAATACACAGAGTTCATGGAGAGAAAGACAAGACAAGCGTTTGAGATTAAAAAGTATTTAAATTAAATTTTTAAAATGAAAATAACCAATCGTTTCGCTAGATAAGACCCTTCTTCCTGGGCTGGGATCATTTACAACCACATTTGGGATCGTTTGTAGCCGCATTTAAACTGCATTTTGGAAGTTCAAAATCGGGGCACCATATCAGTCCATTATATGGAGAAAAATCCTGAAATGTTTTCCTCAAAAATCACAATTTGTTTAGAACTGAAGAAAGAAAGACATGAACATCTTAGATAACAAGGGGTGAGTACATTATCTGCAAATTTTTGGTCCCCTTTGTCATCCAAGATGTTCGTGCCTTTCTTTCAGTCGTAAATAGTTTTTTTTGAGGAAAGCATCTCCATATAGTGGACTTCAGTGGTGCCCGCAAGTTTGAACGTCCAAAAACATTTCAAAAACGTTTCAGCTTTAAAGAGCTCGAAATGATCCCAGCCGAGGAATAAAAGTCTTCATTTTCTCCCAACATCTGAGCCACTGAGGTCACACTGGATTACTTTTATTTTTTTGAAGGTTATGCCCCAAAATCTACTTAAGTACGCCTATGTCTTACGCAAATCATTTCACTCTTTGTGAATGTCATGTCATTATATGGTTAGCTAATGTTTTAACCATATTTGTGTGCATACATTATCAAAGTATTTAAATTGATCGGCCCCATGCTCTGTACATTCTGCTGTTTCGTCCCACTTTTGGTGTGTTTGGCTTCCCATATGTATGACTCAACACCAGTCATGTTGCTTCTACCGACTGGTGTAGGTATGCAAAGCAGAGATGTATACGCTATATCCTCTCCTGAAGACGGGACAGGAATATGCAGCTCATTTGCATTTAAAGTGATACACACCAGCTCTCTTTTAGACGCCCCAAAAATGACGTTTTCTGCATTATAATAAATTATCTGTAGGGTATTTTGAGCTGAAACTTCACAGATACATTCTGGGGGCACCCAAGACCAATATTACATCTTGTAAGCAGGTGCCCTTTTTCCGTGGCTCCTTTAGAGCTAGGATTGACACTCGGAGAGGACGAAGGTTTAGGCCTCGTCGGGCACGGAATTGTTGCCTGGAGACTGAACCTGGCTAACGGGGGACTTTCAAGTGGTGCCGTTTCTCCTGCCTAAGCAGAAAAACACACACACTCGCACCCTCAAATATACACACAGCCACGACCGTGCGATTTGTCCATCACAACTGTTTGATCTCTGAATCTGCTCAGCCAGTCATGCATGGAGTGGGAACATCACACAGAAAATAAAAAGAATGAAAAGAAAACAGCACCTCTGTTTTTCCAACATCTTCTCCAGCTCCCACCCTCCCCCAGGCTAATGAAGTGTCCCAGACATGTTTTATGGAAGGGGATGTCTGGTTTGATGACTTTTAAACAATGTCTGATTTTTACAGCGTACCAGTTTGTATCAATTCGCTCAGTTATTCAATCATTTAGACACTGGTTACTAATTGTCACCGTAGGGCAGGAATGTTAAAAGGCTTTGTGGGAATGATGGTTGGACTGTATAAATTACTTGCTTTTGTGTTGAATCTGTTTCTCTCTCTCTTTTTCTCTCAGGTACAACCCTAAACTGCGCAGGAAGTAATAGCTCGTAATACTACTATCTGTGACAAGACGCAAAGAAAAACACGTTTCCGTTTTTATAAGAGATTTATTTGTCTATAATAAAAAATACTCTGTACAAAACGTATATGTATATATTAAAAGTTGAAGTTTTACAAAACCGAGCAGTCGTATTTCACCTCCACGCCAACAATACATCACCTTGTGAAGCAGCTTTGGCCATCCTGGATTGAATTAAAAGACTTTCTTATTTCTTACAGCTCTGATTTGTCGTCTTATGGTTTTGGTTCCTTCAAGTGTACCTTCAAGTCTTTTGATGAAATCTACTATCTAAACTGTCACTCCACACAAAGATTCCCTCAGCAGTCTAAACTTATAAACTTACAGCATAAATGGCTGAGATGAAAACTTAATGCTAGTTTAGAAGTTATTTCAGTTAATATTTCAAAACAGCAAAACATTTATTTGGCACAACAGAGTAAGAAATAAAATGTTTCACTATTGAACTACTGAGTGGTGTGAAATACCTTATTGAGGAGTCAAAATCTGTAGCAAATGTCTAAAACATAGCACATTGGATTAATCTAAATTTCCTGTAATCCATAACATTCTTGATTATCTATTTTACTTACAAATTACCAAAATGACTGACAAACACCATGGTTACTATAAGTGAAAATTTGTAAGGTTTGGCACTTGTTTTAGGTTACAGTTGAAAGAGTAAGGTTTAATCTTGTCTGATGGAAGATACACATAGACCAGGTCTTACAATGTTTTCCTTTTTTTAACAATAATCCAGATTAAGAGCCCGTTATGCAGGCTTGGGTACCATAGAATGACTTTTTCACTTTGTTGTGTGTGTTTAAAGTGCTATTATGTGTTCTGTTTTAGAACATGTATCCAATGGACAGAATGTAATAAACTATTTGGGATAAGGCCATGTTTGTGCATCGTTTTTTAGACAAAGAAATGCATTGGCTCATTATTAGCTCATCAAGGTATTAGAAATGCTGTGCGTATTAGTATACATTAATTGTGCGTTAAATGGCATTTCACAGCGGAAACATTAGTGCAGACCGCAACATAATCTTTACAAACTAGGCCTTTCCTGCTCTTTCGTTATTGCTTTCTTTTACTCCTTAGTGCAAGCCTCCTTGACTTGTGCTGTGTTCACACTGACATGAAATCACTGACGTTTAGAGTTTCTGAGCTGTTTGTGTTTAGTATGCATTCCTATTCCGCCTCTGTATCCCACTCAAGCACCAAATCACTGTGCTTCCATTGATAGTTGCTGCAGTTTTTAGCTTTTCTAAACTGTCACTCCTCAACATCAAGTCTGTTGTTTGTCTTGTATGGCTTAATACAATGTAAATGATGTCTCTTGTTGAAATATGTAGTAGAAAACCCATGAAAGATCTAGGTCAGTGGTTCCCAACCACGTTCCTGGAGGCCCCCCAACACTGCACATTTTGCATCTCTCCTTTGTTCAACACACCTATTTCAGGTCTTGGAGTCTTTACTAATGAGCTGATGTTCTGAATCAGGTGTGTTTCATTAAGGTGATATGGAAAACATTCAGTGTTGGGGGGCCTCCAGGAACGTGGTTGGGAACCACTGATCTAGGTTATTTAAAAAATCCACATCATTTAATACATATTTTGGACTATGGGGGTGCCATTATTTCTATTACGTCAAATGGTTGCACTCTCCGAGCTACTGGCACTACCTGTTGCTATTTTTACTGCAACACAACTCGGAAAATAAGATATTTATTCAATGCCACATTGTGCGACTTTTGTTTGTAATTTCAGGCGAAGGGCAAGAAGATAAGCTTGTAAGTCTTCACTGCTTTCTTAGCGATAATAGGAGAAAAGAATGGAAAGATGCCTGTGGACAAATAAAACTTCCTAAAGACCCACATATTTGTTCTCTCCACTTTAGCCCTGATGCCTTTGAGGATTTTAGTAGACCACAGCTACTGAAAGAACAAACAGGTGTCAATGGATGTAAGTGTAGACTTAAACCAAATGTCGTACTATCGATTTTCCCCCACAAGAAGTCTAAATGCCCACGGATATTGAGTGAAATCCACGCTGAGAAACTCCTTCAGTGGCTGCGGCATCATTACAAGCATCAGCATGTTTGCATCCAGCCAGGATGTGATGTAGCATTTCTTGTCTTTGCCATTTATAAGCTCTTGTAGTCTACTAAAAGCCTCAAAGGCATCAGGGCTAAAGTGGAGAGAACAAAGGCATGGGTCTTCAGGAAGTTTTGTTCGTCCACAGGCATATTCTCATTCTTTGCTCCTCTTCTTATAGCTAGGAAAAGCAGTGAAGGCTTCTGTTGTTGCCCATCAACTGAAAATTACAACCAAAAGCCGTACAATGTGGCACTGTATCAATATTTAATTTTCAGAGCTGTGTTGTGGTAAAAATAGCAACAGGTAGTGCCAGTAGCTCACAGAAAGCGACCATTTGACGTAATCAAAATAATGGCGCCCCCAAATAGTCCACAATTTGTATAAATCAATGTGGAGCCATAATTACGGTATATCAAGCCATAGAAGTCATAATACCCGGGATTCCTCTCAATGCTGTTTAATTGCTTTGTCGCCACAAAACACTGTCAGTGTGAACACCCTTTTGGCACCGCAATCATGACTTTGTGATATGCTATCTACCGTAATGTAAGAGCAGGTAACTAATTACAAATAACAAGGCAACTGACAACATTTGTAACAACGAGGTAAAGCACACTCCATCTAGACTTCGATTGACATTGACATATTGGCACATTATTCCTGACCAGCGAAAACTCCTTTTGTAAGACAGTCAACATAAGACACAGTTGGGAAGAGAGAGTAGTTTCTTCTAGCTTCTGCTTATTTTCATCAGTGTACTTTCTCTTATAAGTTTCATTAGTATCCACAGCATACATATAAAAATGAGATGTATTCCAGGACTCTTGTCATCTTCTGGCACCTTAGACAAATCCTCCTCCTCCGCCCCCACTTCCTTCTCTTCCCCGTCCTCCACACCCTCCTTCCTCTGCGATCAATTTCCTGTTCTTCTCGATCCTCTTTTTCAGTCTCTTGCGCAGACAGCTAGCAATGCCAAGAGCGCCACCCTTTAGGAAGCGTACAAAGTTGTCACCAACAAGGGGTCCCATGGCAAAGAGCCCCAGCTCAGCGTTGCACTCAAAGGTGTAAGGGTTTATGTCGACAGGATTCTGTCTGCAGGAGATTGGCCTGCTGGGATCCAAGCCAAGGTACTGCCCTTGCTCCTTCAAGAAAAACAGGTTGGGATAGGTCCCGATAAGAACTAGCACCATAGAGACTTTGAAGACTCTAAGGACACCATTGGATCCCCTCATCACGCAGTGCATGTCAGGCTGGAAGGAGAGCACACAGTGCTCAGGGAAGCTGGTGTAGTCAGGGAACAAAGATGAACTAGGAGCTGTGGGATTGGCAGTGGGGGATGCTGGGTAAACTTGGGAACACATCATGTGGTAGACCCTGTGATATTCAGGGTAAAGTGTCTTTGGCAACTGCTTGAAGATGAGACCTGGGTCATCGGTACGCTTGCGGAATGCGTGCAATACGGAGACCCTATGGTTCAGAGCACACAAAACTGCATCGGCTGCACTAAGCCCTGCTCCCACCACCAGAACGGGGTCAGAGGAAGAGCCAAGGTTTCCGTGACAGCTGACTGCCACCCCGAGGTCACGTACGCTGTGAAACACATAAGGGAGATCTTCCCCCTCTACTCCCAATCGCGCCGGAGAGTCAGATGCGCCTGTTGCTAAGACGACATTCTCTGCAAATAAGCTAAAAGGGACATGAGTGTCACCTTGGAGTTGCTGGTACCCCCTGACCTCCCAGAGTCCCTGTGAAAGTCCTTGGGAAACCCCAATACTCTCTCTCACTCCCTCTTTGCCTCTTTTATCTTCACCCTCCTCTCCAATATCACCACTTCTGCTGCTATTCTCCATATCATTTTGTAACTCATTGCTAAACCCATTTACCAGTCCATTCTGATCATTCTCAGTGCTGTTCTTATTGCAATAATCAAACCCATTTGTCATACCATTCAGCTGACCATTTACACTGTTCTTTTCAGTCCCAAGAGTGCTTTTATGACTCCGGTGAAGTTTTTGAACTGACGTGACATAGGCATTGTCGACAAAGTTCTTCTGGAGACCCATGAGCTTGACATAATTTTTGTAGTAGGAAGAGATCTCATCTGGAGTGGCTCGATCATTGGACACTGACCTGTGAGAAAAGCCCATAATCCATCAATCTTGTATCTTTTTATAATGTTGGAAACATTGGACCATATTTCTTCTTGAGAGGAACCCATCTTGATATCTTTGAGAATACTAATGCAGAGGTCCTGCTCAAGGAGGCCCACCTTTTAGAGTTTAGTTCCAACCCATTTTGACCCACCTGTCTGAACGCTTCTAGTGATCTTAAAGAACTTATCTGTGTCCGAAAGCTTAGGCTGCTGACTTCTTGCCTTGTCAGGCAATGACTCACAAAACTGATTTCGGACAGGCTTCTATAGCAACATTACGGTTTAATGATTCAACACGATTGTGAGATATGAAAGGCAGTGAAGGATACATTAATGCTGCCTTCAAAAATTGATCAGATAAGGGCATCTCAGGAGACAGGAAATGAAGCTGACACTGGATTCGGACGTGCCTTGATGCTTTCCTACTCTGAAATGCATCCTCCGAATGCAGAATTTTCAGCTTTTGGATGCCGTCCTTGACAAGCTGGTACAGGTGTGTTTATTTAGGTTTGGGACCAAACTGTGCAGCGAAGAAGCTCTCCAGAAGCAGGACATGACACCCCAGTATTAATGGAAGCTAGCATCAGTTATCTTCCATAGTACAGTACATACCTCCTTTTGCCTGGTGTCAAATCTCTGTAGTTGACTCCTGGTAACTCCATCCATATTCCAAGGCTAATGGTCAGCATTGAACCTTCCATTGCCTTAGAAACCAGAAAGAGTATATTTTGTCAGTGAAGAACATTCAATCAAAAATAATCATCAGGGTTGTAAATTCAGATACAGGTTTCTTCTCAGTATGTGCAGTGCCTTGTGAAAGTATGCATACCCCTTAATTTTTTGTTTTGCCTTACACCATAACACTACTCCAAACACCATAATGGCAAAGCAAAAACAGAATTATCACAACTTTGTAAATTTATTTAAAAAAAATTAAATAAGAACATTGCATAAGTATTCATCCCCTTAAAGATGAAGTCCACTTCCAAAACAAAGATTCACATATAATGTACTCACCCCCTTGTCATCCAAGATGTTCATGTCTTTCTTTCTTCAGTCGTAAAAAAATTATGTGGGTTTTTTTTGAGGAAAAAATTCAGCATTTTTCATTTTTCTCCATATAATGGACTGATATGGTGCCCCGATTTTGAACTTCCAAAATGCAGTTTAAATGCAGCTTCAAACGATCCCATCCAAGAAAGAAGGGTCTTATCTAGCATAACGATCAGTTATTTTCATAAAAACAATACAATTTATATACTTTTTAATACTTTTTGTCTTACTCTGCCTGGACTGTTTTTGTTCTGGTTCATGACAGTTAGGGTATGTCAAAAAAACTCCCATCTCATGTTCTCCCTCATCTTCAAAATCGTCCTATATTGCTGTTTTCCTTTTTTGTTAAGGGTGTTTGATCTTCTTTGCATGTTTACTTTGCAAAGACTGGGTCTGTGCTTCTGCAGCGATGTAGGATGATTTTGAAATGATTTTTGAAGTTGAGGGAGAAAATACGATTGGAGTTTTTCGACATACCCTAACTGTCTTGAACACAGAGTTTGGGGAGAGAAAGACAAGACGAGTGTTTGAGAATAAACGTATTTCAATTGTATTTTTTAAATGAAAATAACTGATCATTTCGCTAGATAAGACCCTTCTTCCTCAGCTGGGTTTATTTACAACCGCATTTGGGATCGTTTGAAGCCGCATTTAAACTGCCTTTTGGAAGTTCAAAATCGGGGCACCATAGCAGTCCATTATATGGAGAAAAATGCTGAAATGTTTTCCTCAAAAAACATAATTTCTTTACGCCTGAAGAAAGAAAGACATGAACATCTTGGATGACAAGGGGGTGAGTACATTATATGTAAATCTTTGTTTTGGAAGTGGACTTCTCCTTTAACTCAGTATTTAGCTGAAGCACCTTTTCATTCTTTTTTGGGTATGATGTGACAAGTTTTGCACATCTGCATTTGGCAATTATCTGCCATTCTTCTCCTTATTCTCCTTCTCGTTGTGATGAGCATTGTGTGGTTTCCTTCAAACATGATGCTTGGAATTGAGGTTCATCAAACCAGAGAATCTTGTTTCTCACAGGCTGAGGGTCCTTTAGGTGTTTTTTTGCACATTCTAAGTGTGTTTTCATGCGTCTTCACTGAGGAGAGGATTGAGTTTGCCAACACCACCATAAAGCCCAGATTGGTGGAGTGTTGCAGTGATGTTTGTCCTTCTGTAGGTTTCTCCTATCTCCATTGAGCTTAACTAGAGTGACCATCAGGTTCTTGGTCACCACTCTAACCAAAGCCCTTCTCCATCAATTGCTCAGTTTGGCCAGGAGGCCAGCTCTAGGAAGAGTCTTGGTTATTACTTCTTCCATTAAGGGTAATGGAGACTACATGCTTCTGTGAGCAGAATGCAGCAGAATTTTTTTTCTGCCAGCTCTGCAAGCAGTTTTTTTACCTCAGGGCTTTGATTTTTGCTCTGATATGCATTTTCAGCTGTTAGACCTTTTATTAAGATGCGTGTGCCTTTCCAAATCTTACCCATTCAGTTGAATTTGCCACAGGTTAACTCCACTCAAAGTATAGTAACATCTACAAGCAATATGAATGCTCCAGAGCTAAAGTTCAACTGTCCCAGATAAGGGTATGAATAGTTATGCAATGAAATAATTAAACTTTTTTATTTTTATTAATAACTTTATTGTTTTTTATAAATTTGCAAAAATGTTACAAACTTAGTTCTCTTGCTTTGTCATTATGTATGGAGTGTAGACTGATGTGGAAAAAAAGTAATTTAAAGTAGTTTAACATAAGGCAACATTAAATGTGCCAAAAAAAAGATTCTTGTTTTGAATAATAAATGTATCAAAACCCTTATACTAACACCCTAATCTAAAACAGTAATAAAGTCTTAGCAATACCATAGAAACTCCTCAAAGCTTCTCAAAGATAACATGGCAGTTAGAGAAGCTTTTATTACTGAATCAGCTTTGATTTGTGAGAAGCATTAACCCAACCATATCAGAGAGGTCACTCACATGCCAGGCACCACCAGGTGTAGCTTTGCCCAAGACCAGATGAGGAATATGATGTTTCTTTTCCAGCCTCCACTGTAGTACAGAGGGGAACTCAAAGCCCAAATCTGCATTTGGATGAAGGAGTGTGTCGAAGAGCACCGCCACAGGGTTCCCTGAACGCCCCTCTAAACCTTCGCAAAGAAACTCTAAATCCTGCAGAAAGACACTGGTCAATGGGTTTACTGCACATTTGACTAACATTTCTGATTGTTCACAATTTAGTTCAACTTTGTTTCGACACTCATCTTTTTACCTGTTCAGTGATGGGAAGCTGCTTGGCTTCCTGTAGTTTACGAAAGAGAATAGGGTTTGGGTGCACAGCCATTGGATCTAAATAAGGGGTATACCCACTCAGAAGGTACGACAAGCATATACCAGAAGGACCGTTGCCTGTGAGGGGAAAATGGGAGAGACAGATGAAAATGTTATAATGGAATCTACTGATTAAAAGCCATCAGGATTGGTTGCCACAAACACCGTTTTTTTAATCAGTAATGAATAACGTTTGCTCCTTGATGACTCACCAATGATGACTACTGGCACAGTTCGAGTACAGTCCCTCGGTACAGTACTTTCTTCCAGCAGAGGCATAGTGGCAGCCAGAATTAGAGCTGGCACTGATAAACACAAACAACATTTGTTAAAGTGATAGCTCACCCAAAAATGAAAATTCTTTCATTTTAATTTTCAATTTTCAAATTCCGTAATTTTATGTAGCTACGAGAATGTGCTGCGCTGCGGCTTGTTTTCAAGCAGAGCAATGCACACGAATACGTTGTGGTACTCTTGTGAATAGAGGCGGAGACTGAAGTGGAAGAGAATTTTTTTGTTTTTTTTGCACACAAAAGATATTCTTGTAGCTTCATAAAATTATGGTTGAACCACTGATGTCACATGGACTATTTTAACGATGTCTTTACTACCTTTCTAGGCCTTGAACGTGTCAGTTCCATTGCAGGGTCAGAAAGCTCTCGGATTTCATCAAAAAATCTTAAATTGTGTTCCAAAGATGAACAAAGGTCCAGATTTGGAACAACATGAGGGTGAGTAATTAAAGACAGAATTTTCATTTTTAGGTGAACTATCCATTTAAGCTTTAGAGTTAAGGCTGAGAAGTTTGCATTTGATTTATTTTATTTTGTTTTGATCTGACAGTTTTCTCTCCGCTATTTTTTCAGCAACTAAAACTAACAGTCATTTTTCTTCTCTTGTCATATCTCATGTGCAAAAGGTTTTAATAACAAAAAAATCACCAACTATGTACACAAAGATGGCCTTGCTCAGACACTCTACTCTGCTGAGCTAATGCTAGCATTAGCGCTGCCACTGCTTCCTGACAAAAGCAAATCATAATCAGTTTTATGGAGTGAGGCACTGTTATCTGAGCAGACTCATTGTCTCGACCTGACGGGCGTAAATCCCCCCTGATTACACCTCAGTTTGGCCTGTAATCCATGCTGCCCCTGTTTATGTTTTTCAAAAAAGTGGGCTTGGCATGCTGACAGTCGGCACATCGCAGCCGCCCGTCATGACCTGTTTTTCTTTGACCCTGGTTGTTTACACTTTTCAGAGAGAGTGCGCAGGATTCCAGGCATAACCGGGGTGAGGATGGCGGGACAGGGGTGTGTAAGGGGCGGAGGGGAGCATTGGCAGGATTGGAACTGGCATTTCCACCCCACTGCCCCATTTAACAGTCTCCAGACCACATTCACAAGGGGTACTCACATGGGCTGACTAGCCCCTTGTTTTTCACACTCATTTCTCTGTTTTCAAAAAAGACCTCTTAACATGTAGTACACAGCTCTCTTAGAATACTTGTTTCTGACTGGTCAAAGATTTCTGAATAATACAAAACTATAATTGACTGCTGATCCAGATTTTCTATAGCTCTGCTTATGTTTTGATATTTTAAAGTAGTTTTCTGCTATTGTTACTGTGCATTATCACTTATTTATTTAGCAAAGCCAGTGCCAATAACAAGTTCGAAAGTTCCAGCTGGTTTAAGTTGTTGATAAAAGAATAATCAATAGAATTGAGTATTCTGCTATTTTGTAAACAGTTTCTCCGTCACTGACATTAGAGATTCCAATTTCAAATTTCAGTTGTTTAAAACCCCTTAAGTGTCACCAGCCCACCTGTGGGCCATTTGGCGTTCTCTTTCTCATTGTTTTTCTATCATTTATTTTAGTAATCATCATAAATTATATGTCATTCGAAAGCTTTAAACCTCAAATTTCATCCTGTGAAAACCACTTAGAAATTGCACATTTCATTACCATTGTACTTTAAAATCTTTTAGTGGTCTCCTCCCCCTTAGTGGGTGGTGTCAGGTGTCATATTACAATAAAGCAATAAGCCCCAAGAAACCGTTGTTTACAGTGAATTTATAACAGCTAAGGGGTGTTGTTAGGCACAACGTGATAAATTCACTGTAAAACACGACATCATGGGACTTATTGCTTTTATAAAACTGTTATTCCATATACGTTGTAAGGTTTCACAAAATAAAACAAAGCAAATAAAGTGTGATGATATAAATAAAAACAGTATTCTTCCACCAAACAATATAGTTCCTCAGAAACAGTTGTGGTTGCAACAAAGTGGTTGCCAAGCAACACACATAAGTAAACAAAGGTGCATATTTGTAGAGTAATTTACAACAGCTTCGAACGCGGCTCAGCCAATCAGAATCAAGGACCGGAACTATCCGTTTTATAAAATTCTATATACATATATCAAAATACATATCGTCGGAAAGGTCTGAGTCTCAAGATTCCATATTTCGTGATAGAAGTAATATTGACAGAAAAAATGTAGACATTTGTGACAGGAAAATGCACAGAAAAATTAAATGGAGTTTGACTGGCACTCAGTGGCTGTTTGTGGCATAAGTAAAAACCTTTTTTTTTTTTTTTAAATATCAACTTCAAATTTGGAACATAACTTATTTCAACATAAGTCTTGGATTCAATACTATGTAATAATAATATGTATTTTATATAAAATAAAAAGTTGGTACAGTGCATTTTCTGTACAATAAATATAAACTATAACTTTTTGATACTTCCATATTTTGATTCTACTTCTGCAGTAATCTGCAGACTGTCTTCTTAAAAAAGAGTCCAACCTTACGTCTGTATTCCAAAGTGTTCATAAATTATAACAATTTAAGTTATAATTTAATGTCTATGTTAAAAAAATGGGGGTTAAATTCTTAAGACCGTCTTCATTATCTGCTTTCATATGATGGGAAACCAAAACATTAGACATGGCAGGACACACTAACTGTGTGAATGTACATTAAAAGTGTAAAGAGAGTACAGCTAGTTGTGTGTGAGTGTGTGTGTGTGTTTGTGTCGTCTAGACAAGGCTATCAGTGAGTATGAAGCTCAGACTAAATGTTATGTCAGTATGTATACATACATGCATGTGTCTGTGAAAGCACGTGTGTATGTATGTTGCGCATAAGGTATACGCCCCCAAAATAGTAGATGCACACTTAAAAGACAACAGCAAGTAAAGCAACCGTTTTAAAATTTCATTTTAGAACAGTATTCGTACAGCAGTAATTTCAAACATTAATTAACAGTGTAACAATGTTTCCATGTTACCTGCTCTGATTGCGCACATAATAAATGTCGGAACGTTCCTGTTAAATATTATAAGCTAAATTAGTTTCTGTTTTTGTCTTTATGGCCTATGTCTGTTCATACACGCACACCATATCTGCACCTTTCTAGGGCTCATGTTGTCAACAGCACAGAAATGGTAGTTGTTTCAACCCTTTCAAGTAAAAACTTAATTTTACGTAGAGATAAAATGACAACAGTGACTGTAACTTTATGCAAGCACTAAAATGTGAGCCAAAACGACAAGCTTTAGCTGAATATCAGAAACGAGCGTTATAATATGTGAAAATTATGTTTAATTTTAACCTGGCACAATTTAGGTCATATCTAGAGTCGCATGTGTACTGTTTGGTATAGTAATACAGACATTTCTATAGTGATGTCCTTACCTCCAAACGAAAAATCTTCAAAGATTCTCTGTTTTTTTCAGATTCGCGTATCTCTAGATGGCTCGGGATGCTGCACGCGGTATAAATAGTCCGTATCCCTAGTGGGAGGTTCCAAGCCGAGTCACAGGATGACATGGACGACTGGTTTTCTAAAGATGCTGCTGACTGTTTTCTGGGAAACCTAGGGGGTATGAATGATGCTGGACAATATTAAAACGGCGTAGCACGTCGCTGAATCATATGCGTTACTCCAGAGTAGCAGCAGAGAAAAAGCTGCGAGGCGTCTGTCTCCATCCAGCATCATCTGCGCCTCGTGCCGCACCGGCAGGCATTTACAGCGAGCCCAGATACGCGGAGCCTGCTGAGCGCACATGGTATCAGAGAAATAACGGGACACGCTTTTGCCGTTAAACGGGAGGAAACTCAATCGATCGCTACTCGATGCGCGCGTCAGCTTTAACTTAAACGCACACCGGGTTGAGTTCTGCGTAATAACAAAAGTATAAATATTTCTATCTATCTATCTATCTATCTATCTATATATATATAGTAGTTTTATAATCATCATTACTTCTTGGTTCAGTGCAGGTGATGACGTTACAGCCGTCACTTGCGTACGTTTTTAGTGTCCTCGTTGGAGCGCAGCTAGATTAGGACAATACAATTAGAGTCTCACGTTGCTTGAATCATTAAATAACTCTCAAGAGTAACACAGACTCCTGTTCATTAAGGTTGGCTAAATTACTGCTCCGATTAAACTCTTAGGAAGTGACAGTTCGGTCGATTGTACGGTGGTGGTTCAGAAACGTACAGAACGTGTCACTGGTGACCACCGGATGGCGTAAGAAGGCTAGCTCATGTAATGCAAAGTTTCTATGTAAGTACCGGTACTTCTGATTGGGATGAGGCTGAAATTTTGCGAGTTTGAAGAAAAAGTATTTGATAGACGTATAATGTGTGTCAAGAGCATTCACTCAGTATCATTATCTCATTTTTGACCGAGATGGCTTTTAGCTGGTTTTGCATCTGAACTCTTCATATATATATATATATAATTTCAGTTAATTTTTTTTGTAATAATCCTGCCTGAAGTCTTCAGACTGCGCATACTGATGTACTAAATTTGATGGTGAAATCAGGTAAGATTAAAGGAAGAACGTCATCTTTCATTATGTCACTGCACATACTTTCTAATTGACAGTTGTCAATAATCATTGTGCCATACTGTACATCAGTGAACCTTTTGCACTTAAATTGGTAAATATGAATTAGTTGAGCAGAGAGAAATTACGGCACAAAATCACTAAAATGAATCGTGAAAGAATCATGTTCTCAGAAAATGCTAGTACACCCACCTTAACTGATCTGAGATTCTGAACACAAGTTGAACACAATACATCATAGCTTTGTAACAAATTTGGTACTGTATATTTTAAAATGCTAGTTGTTCACTGTAATTGGACAGCTGGTACCTTAACTGGCTGTTGATTTGCGGTATTGTGATTGATTGTGATTATAGTCTGGGACTGTTGTGGCACTGCAGGGATCTGCCAGAATTACGGTGTTACACTGATGACTCACTGAACTCAAGGTTCATTTAGACTATACTGTTACCCCAGAATGTATGTCCTTTAAATTATTAGGCCTAATATTATACAGTTCCCACAGCACATAGCTGAAAATGGTCACCTAATGACCCAGCTATTTTTCCACTGTATGTAAAATGCAACAGTGATCTTTTTTTTAGAAATTACATTTCTAAGGTATGAGACACGCTGCAAATGCATAGGTATAAACAATACATTATTAAAAATATAAATGTTTTAATACATATTAGTTGTTATGTATTATGTTTGACAGTTGTAATTAAGCAGAATTAAGTTTTTTTTTAGCTGCAGACGAAAGTCACAAAGAAATACATTCTGTCTTTACATTTTGACAGGCATGAAAAGTTAAACACACAATAAAAGTAACTATATCTTCATCCCCTCTGAATGATAAGTTAACACTTTGATGATTTCTTGCCTGGACGCGCTGGCCCTTCTGCCGAGTCCGTGCGCCCGTGCGAGCACACAGTCCACATACCTCTCCCAAAAGACCTGCGCCAGCTCCATAAACATGTCTTGATGTTTGGGTTGATTAGACCCGCTCAGGTATGTCATGAAGTCCCAGAGCCCAGCAACTGTATCTGCAACGCGCAATTTGCGCGCTTGTATTACTGCCAGCGACGAAGCGTCCCAGCATTCACGGTTTATCTCCCCCAGCTGTCCGGGATCCTTGCCCCCTGTGCCCTCTGTATTGAGCATCTCGAGACTGGGTATAGAGTACGATGATGCGGTGGCGAGCATCAGCAGACACATCAACAGAAGACGCCACCACTGGCCGTCTAGGAATCCCGTTAATCGTCCCATTGGAACCTTTGGAATCAACAGTGAAATCTTTTATGACTTCAAAAAACTGTTGCATATTTAAAACAGAAAGTAAATAAACACAACGTCCGTCTTCAGCATTTACATTTATATAGCTACTAACCATAAACAAAATGGCACGTAAAACAACTGTAATCATTTGGTAAAGCAACAAAAAGCTATTTGTCTCTTAGAGCAAATGAAATGGTTAGCATACATGTAAAATACTAGGCTATTCAAAATAATTTACTTACAACTTTTAGTTCAGTCTCTTCTGTCCTGTAGATCCTTTTCTGTTCATACCTTTGAGGCGAATAATTGGCTTTGAGCGAGTGTTTTACGACTTACAGAGTCTTTTAAAGCTCTGCGCGCCCACGTTTCAAGCGTCATGCTGTTGATTGTAGCCCAGACCTCTTACACTAAAAACCACCTGACGTGAAGAACATAATTGAATTACAATCTGAGGAACACAAACACTTAGAGCTCATGATTAGCCTACTGTTTTAAAAATTATTTATTATTATTTTTATTTTTTTAACAGCTAGATAAAGCTTAATTAGCTATATAATGTGTTTTATTATTATTTTTTGTTTGTTATTAATAAACAAATAAGCAAACCCAGCCCAGGTGACAAAAGAAATAACGCAAAAGTAACCTAGCGCATTACTTTCCACAAAGAGTAACGCAAGTTTTTTAACTCAGTATTGTAATGCATTACTTTTAAACGTTACTTTCTCCAACACTGTTAATCATAACAAAAATAATAATTATTCAAAAATAATTATACTTAATAATAAATAGTTTTGTAATGTACCACTATTGTCAGTACAACCCAGATCATTCAGTCCCTTTCTGTGTAAATTGTTTACAAAATAAATACTTTCTAATTTATGACAAAGAGAGACATACATAAAATCTGGCAGTAGAAAACATGTGCACAGATAAGCGTGAGCAAGCTCCTTCATAGAGGTCATATTATCACTAATGACTTGCTTCTTGCGTCAGACCAAGGCTGCATCTCATTGCTAGTTTTACTTGATCTTAGTGCTGCATTCGACACTAGATCATGACATACTAATAGATCGACTACAAAATTATGCAGGTATCCAAGGGCAGGCTTTAAAATGGTTTAGATCCCACCTGTCTGATCGCTACCACTTTGTTTATTTAAATGGGGAGTCATCTCAGTTATCACCAGTAAAGTATGGAGTGCCACAAGGATCTGTTCTAGGTCCTCTACTATTTTCAGTATACTTGCTGCCCCTTGGTAATATTATTAGAAAACACGGGATTAGTTTCCATTGTTATGCTGACGATACTCAACTATATATCTCAACAAGACCAGATGAAACTTCTGAATTATCGAAGTTAACAGAGTGTGTTAAAAATGTAAAAGATTGGATGACCAATAATTTTCTGCTATTAAATTCAGATAAGACAGAGATATTACTTATTGGACCTAAAAACAATACACAGAATCTTTTGACTTACAATCTACAACTAGACGGATGTACTGTTACTTCCACTACAGTCAAAAGCCTGGGTGTTATATTAGACAGCAACTTGTCTTTTGAAAATCATATTTCTCATGTTACAAAACAGCATTCTTCCATCTTAGAAACATTGCCAAGCTGCGAAACATGTTACCTGTTTCTGATGCAGAAAAGCTAGTTCACGCATTCATGACCTCTAGACTGGACTATTGTAATGCACTACTAGGTGGTTGTGCTGCATCTTCAATAAACAAGCTACAGATAGTCCAAAATGCAGCTGCTAGAGTCCTTACCAGGTCAAGAAAATATGATCATATTACCCCAATTTTAAAGTCTCTGCACTGGCTACCTATTAGGTTCCGCATCAGCTACAAAATAGCACTTCTTACCTATAAGGCACTTAACGGTTTAGCTCCTGCGTACCTAACTAGTCTTCTACCACGCTACAATCCATCACGCTCCCTAAGGTCACAAAACTCTGGACTGTTGGTAGTACCTAGGATAGCAAAGTCCACTAAAGGAGGTAGAACTTTTTCACATTTGGCTCCCAAACTCTGGAACAGCCTTCCTGATAACGTTCGGGGTTCAGACACACTCTTTCTGTTTAAATCTAGATTAAAGACACATCTTTTTAGCCAAGCATTCAAATAATGCATCTCATAAACTTTTCCTGCAGTTATATCTGATCCAATGTTCATTATTAATCTTTTAGCTCTGGTTTTACAAACCTTCCTTTTCTTAGTTTGAACAGCAGCTATGCTAATTATGTTCTTATTTGTTCTCTGTTTTTGCCATGGGATTGACATCCCATGGTAACTAGGAATTCACAAGCTCCAGTGTGGATCCAGAACACTTAAGAAGAGATGATGCCAACCCCTCAGAGGACTTCAGATGATGCCAACCCTGAAAACATACAGCACTACCGAATTCTGCTGCTAATTTATAGTGTTCTTTGTCTGTTTGATTACGTCATTAATTGATCTTTACCACACATCTCTGCCATATGTACATCAAGCTACTACTACATATATTGTAAAAATGTCAATTTGGTGTAAAGCTGCTTTGCAACGATATGTATCGCGAAAAGCGCTATACAAATAAATTTGAATTGAATTGAATTGAATATTATTACTACGGTTATTGAAAATTATGACGCTCTTATGCTGACGGAGAAAGGCGGAAACATGTAACGGACAGCCCTTTCAGCCAATCACAGCACACATTGGTATGTTTCCGGAAGTGCACACGTGTTTGGTCCTGCACTTCAACGATGCAGAGTCGGTAACGTTGTAACTCAAAAACAGACAGATTTTGTGACACTTTAATACAATCTCTGCCTTGGGGAGTTAGTTCATGATGGTCTGGACAAGCAGAGTTTGTCTCCGGAAGGTTGGTAACGTTGGCGAGTTTATCGAATGACATTTAGCTAGTTAGTAATAGCCCGACCTTCACATGCTCAGTTTGTGTGTGTCATTAACAGATAGTGTTGCAAATTACTATGTAACAAGCTACTGTTACAAACATAATGCTACACTCTAAACGTTTTTATCAGGTGTTAAGCATATTAGCTGATCAGTAGAAATTAGGCTGACATATTACAGTGGTTACAGTCGAATTACATAATCCGGTTTTAATATTTTCACAGATTAATGGTTAATGATAAATGCTTTTCCCATAGGCTAATCTGTTACATTATTTATGTTGTTGGGGGTTAATTTAGGTTGGATTTGTTATTTGTCTTAATAAATCCACTTGTGTAAAGTATGTGATAATGGTTTAAATCACAAGCGTAAAATGTGAATGGAAACGGTTTTAGATCTAGTTCTGAGGACCCCCAGCACAAAATTAAAGTATCCTCACTCATTTTTCACCTCTTTGAGGTGCATTTGAAGAATTGATATGCTTATTATTTTTTATAATTAATAGTGCTTAGTTATGTACAATCTTTTAAAATTAGATTACATTGTTTGCAGTGCTTCATGGGATGCCCAGTCCATTTGAAGAGTTGAGGTCAAAAGTTTACATACACCTTGCAGAATCTGCAAAATGTTAATTATTTTGCGAAAAAAGAGGGATCATACAAGATTCATGTTATTTTTTTAATTCAGTACTGAGCTGTATAAGATATCATTATCGTGCACATGCTAAACTTATTTCTAATATGTTACAATTTAAAAAAAGGTAAATCCACATTGTTCTTAATGAGTACATCTTACCCCATCTTCCCCTATACAGTTGAGGTCAAAACTTTACATATACCTTACAAATTCTGTAAAATGTTATTTTACCAAATTATTTTACAAAAATAGTAGGGATCATACAAATTGTATGCTATTTTTTTTGTTAAGTACTGACATGAATAAGATATTTCACATAAAGATATTTACATATAGTCCACAAGAGAAAATAATAGGTACATTCATAAAAAATGACCCTGTTCAAAAGTTTACATACACTTGATTCTTAATAATGTGTTGTTACCTGAATGATCCAGAGGCGTGTGTGTGTTTTTGGAAAAATAATGGAACAGTGGCACAGCAGTGTCTGCAGAAAATTTATACTGACAGTTTTTTTTGTTTGTTTTCATACTTGACCATTTCCATGCATTAGGAAGTGAAATACCAGCAGTTTCACAAACATAACAGCCTATTAACTTTATCTTTCTATTTTGTTTCAGTATGGCAACTTTGTGGATAATATACGGCTTTATGTGAGGGGTGGAAGTGGAGGAATGGGTTTGCCCCGTTTAGGGGGACATGGGGGAAATGGTGGAGACGTTTGGGTGGTGGCCAAAAAAGGCACTACACTGAAGCAAATCAAGGACAAACACCCTAACAAACGTTTCACTGCACATGTTGGTTCAAATAGCAGGTGAGTCATTTTTTTTCTAACAAGTAGAATAATGTCTGAGTGAAATGCCACATGTCAGTAATACCTCTGGAAGGCAATAATCTGAATTTCCTATATAATAGGCAAAATAGTATTTAGTTTTTTTTCTTTCAATGTATTATTGTGTGTTTTTAATCCAGAAGATCATTAAAATTGATATTTATTTTTGATGTTTGACATTAAACTTTGAAACATGTCACAGGGGCCTATTATATTTTTGCAGGAACAGATTGTGTGATCTCTCTTATTGATTGTTTGTGTCAGAGTGAGATTTCGAAAACAGATGTGTTGTAGGTGTCATTCTTTTGTCTGGTGATTCTGATGTTGTGAAAGCTTACTTGCTCCATGTAGAGGATATGATGCATTCCCAAATGTTTTATGTAGCTGCCATTAAATAGCCTATAGAAATTTTCAAGAGGTATTTAGCAAGTCCAAACTTCTTATTTTTAAATAGCAAAACAGTACAGGTGACCCCAAATGTCATGTTCCAGAAAGTGGTCCATAAAACCCATGTACTGATTTCCAAGTCTTTAAAAGTCATGCAAGGGGTTTTTATGAGGAGCAGATTGCAATGTAAGACGTTATTCATTCAAAAATTACATTGTTTACATGCTGCCAGACGAACAGTGCACTGAACATGGCAGAAACCGAAGATTCTTCTTTTTTTTTTTTTTTTTGAAAATGATGACAGATTAATTTTTTTGTGGAGGCCTCTGAATAAAAAATAAAAAGGTACTTTTTTTCTCAGAATTGCTGATGATATTAACTCGCATTAACTCGCATTTGCAAGTTATGAAGTCAGAATTGTGAGATATAAACTTGCAAATCTGACTTTCCTCAGAATTGTGAGTTTATAATCTCACAATTTTGACTTTATAACACACAACTGCTTGTTAAGTAAGAATTGTGAGATATAAACTCACCATTCTAAAAAAACATATCAGTCTTTTTTTTTCTCTCAGAATTGAACTTTATAACTCGCAATTCTAAGTTTATTATAGAAAAAAGTCATAACTGCAGGATACAAACTTGCATTTACAAGTAATTCATTTCTCGCGATTGTAAGTTTATATCATGCAATTCTAAGGGAAAAAAATTCAGAATTGTGAGATAAAAAGTCGCAGTTTTTTTATTCAGTGGCGGAAATGGGCTTCCATAATTATTATTTTTTTTTTTTATAAACAAATATCACAAATAATTGCTCTGCTATACAACACAATGTAAAAATGTCCGTTATTTGATTTAGTAAGTGGTGAATGTGCTTTCGTGTCATTTCTTCTCTACTCATGTTTTTTTTTTGTCCTCCAGCTACACACACAATGGACCTCATTCATGAAACTTTCGTAAATATACAAATAAATTCAGAGTAATTTGCACGTAAAACTGATTTTTGCGAAAACTCTCCTCCGGATTCACAAATGCTTTGTATACCATAGATTTGTTAGTTAAACGTGTGTACAATTAATTGGACAGCTGAGTAATAAGTGACAGTTACAGTAAAAACACACATTTACACGTGGTAGGGAGTAGGTGTACATTTCTTTTAAACTAGCTAACAATACTATTATTATTAAAAATACAAACATTTTCAGGGAAATTTATGTCAGAACAGCTTTACAAACGATTTACACAAAATTCGTCCTACTCGTGTTTCATGAATGAGGCTCAATGTTTATTTGTTCTGAGAAATATTGAATCTGGTTTGTTTTGTGCTGATTTTGTAGAGACTAAGTAAAGTGTTGTGTGTTGCTTTTTTCAGTATTCATGCTCTGAGAGGGACTAAAGGAGAGGACACCCAGGTCTTTGCACCTGTTGGGATCAGTGTTACAATGGACGATGGGAAAATCTTAGGTCATTTCATTTACACCTCTCTATAACATCTATATCATCTAGGTTTTCTTCTCACATCCCTCACACACCTTTATCTGACATGTTTTTCTACACATATTCTCTCACCTTTGCACTTTTATATTAAATGCCATTTTGTGTTGTTTGTTCCCTTTCATATTGTGCTCCGTATGTCTTCTCTAATGGTCATTTTATTTTATTTTTTCTTTACTTTTCCTTTTAGGAGAATTGAACTGTGAAGGAGACAGACTTTTGGTGGCCAAAGGTGGTCACGGTGGCACTCTTCACTCTGGGTTTTTACCCAGTAAAGGTCAAACCAGACAGATACGGCTGGACCTTAAACTCATTGCAGATCTTGGACTTGTAGGGTGAGTGTCGACACAGAACGTGACACTCATTGTGACATGTGAAATTTTTATTGTGATGCTTTGCGAAAGCTGCTAAATGTCATGATTATGACCCTTCTCGGTTCATTGTTTTCTCTTTCTGTTAATGTGTATTTCAAACACATCAAACATTTTAATGGATTTAAGCTTATATTTTTTGGTTTTACTGTTTTATTTTATTATTTTTTAACAGGTTTCCCAATGCAGGCAAATCCTCCTTGCTGACTGCCTTGTCTCATGCTAAACCAAAGATTGCCAGCTACCCCTGTGAGTACTGAAAATCAGTTACAAATTAGTAAAACAAATGAAAGAAAGCTTTAATTTTACAGTTATCCCTTGCTGTTTTCCTTTATTTTCCCCTTTGCAGTTACAACTTTAAGACCTGAAATTGGAAAGATAATGTATGATGACCACAAGCAGGTTGGATAACAGGCTCTTCAAAATTTGATGAAATAATAGCACTTAGCACTTACACTGTATTCTGCTTAACAAGCTTGGTTTTGACCTTCTCTCATAAATAGGCTGTGAATTAAACCCAAAATTACAATATGCTTTTATACAGTTGAGGTCAAAAGTTTACATACACCTTGCAGAATCTGCAAAATGTTAATTATTGTACCAACATAAGAGGGATCAAACAAAATGCATGTTATTGTTTATTTAGTACTGACCTAAATAATACATTTCACATAAAAGACGTTTATATATAGTTCACAAGACAAAATAATAGTTGAATGTATAAAAATGACCCCATTCAAAAGTTTACATACACTTGATTCCTAATAATGTGTTGTTACCTGAATGATCCACAGCTGTTTTTTTTATTTATTTTTTTGTTTTGATGGTTTTCCTGAGTCCCTTGTTTGTCCTGAACAGTTAAACTGTCTGCTGTTCTTCAGAAAAATATGTTCTTCAGAACAATGACTGTATGATTTTGTGGTCCATCTTTTCACACAGAGGACAACTGAGGGGCTCATATGCAACTATTACAGAAGGTTCAAACACTCACTGATGCTTCAGAAGGAAAAACGATGCATTAAGAGCTGGGTGGGGGTGAAAACCTTTGAACAGAATGTACATTTTTCTTGTTTTATTATTTGTACTGCCCTTTAGAGGCTACAGAAGATTTCCCTGTAGACAAAATAAGTCAAATTTACCCTGACCTTCAAATTCAAAAGTTTTCACCCCACAGCTCTTAATGCATGTTTTTTCCTTCTGGAGCAGTGTGAATGTTTGAACCTTCTGTAACATCTTTTATGTGAAATACCTTATTCAGGTCAGTACTAAATAAACAGTAACATGCATTTTGTATGATCCCTCTTATTTTGGTTAAATAATTAGGCCTAACATTTTGCAAATTCTAAAAGGGGAATGTAAACTTTTGACCTCAACTCTATACAATACATACATGAAATATGCATTTTTGATTAACAGACCTTCAGTATGTGATTTTATATTATATGTTGTGTCATAATACACACGTCTTCAGACTGATGCCAGAGTGAGTTACAGAAGTTTGTTTTTCTCTGGAGGTTTCAGTAGCAGACTTACCAGGACTCATTGAAGGTGCTCACATAAATAAAGGCATGGGACACAAGTTTCTCAAGCATGTGGAGAGAACCAAGCAGCTCATGTTTGTGGTACTGCATTTTGTCTGTTAAGTGAACTTGAATTTACTGACTGTGAGAGTTGAATGGTAATCTCATGTTCTGATGTTTCAGGTCGACATCTGTGGGTTTCAGCTAGCTAGTAACACTCCATTTAGGTCTGCATTTGAAACCGTGCTGCTTTTAACCAAGGTAATAATATACACTACGTACATTTTTAAAAATAATAATTGTAATAGTGGCAGTAAAGATGTTAACTATATATACATATATATATATATATATATATATATATAATATTATAAACATCTTTACTGTCACTGCTAATGTTAAGCAACTCTATGTAAAAACTCTACTGCTTTTTTTTTTTTTTTTAATTAAATGCTTCTGTGTATGTGATTATGATGCATAAAATGCTCTTGATTAATCAGGAACTGGAGTTGTATAAGGAGGAACTGTTAGGCAAGCCAGCGATCCTGGTCATAAATAAGATGGACCTCCCCGAGGCTCAGGGCCATTTCCGAGAGCTGGAAGCTCACTTAGAGAACCAGGAAGGTTGGTTTCATTAGAAGCAAACAGGCAATTTAGCGACTATTTATTATATAGGCCATTTAAGCATATTAGTCACAAATTGCCTTTTGAGTTTTTCTTTTGTGTTATTTTAGGTATATAGTGGGTGCATTAGAGAAATTTCATATCACAACAGTAGATGCTTTTATCAGTCGAGTGGTTGCGTTATTGTTTCATACAATAGGGATTATGTTCAACAAACTTCCTCATTCTGTAAAATGGGTCTCAGTACTTCCGTGTTCAAGTGTTTTGCATGTACTTCTTTAAATATGGAGATGTTTTACTCAAGATGCCTTCAAAGAAAATACAATAGATGGTCATAACAGATGTCCATCACATATGCAGATTGATATCAGTTCAACATATACTGCCATTCAAAAGTTTGGGATCAGGCAGATTTCTTTCAGATGTTTTTAAAGAAGTCTCTTCTACACATCAAGGCTGCATTTATTTGATCAAAAATACAGACATTATTGGAATTTCAAATAATGGTTTTCTGTTTTAATATACTTTAAAATGTAATTTATTCCTGTGATGCAAAGCTATATTTTCAGCATCATTACTCCAGTCTTCAGTATCACATGATCCTTCAGAAATCATTCTAATATGCTGATTTATTATCAATGTTGGAAACAGTTGTGATTTTATTTTTTTGGAACCTGTGATACTTTTTTCAGGATTCTTTGCTGAATAAAAAGTTAAAAAGAACAGCATTTATTTAAAATAGAAATCTTTTCTAACAATACACACTACTGTTCAAAACGTTGGGTTCAGTAATTTTTTTTCTTTCCAAAAAAAAAAAATAATAATAATACTTTTATTCAGCAAGGATGTGTTAAATTGATACAGATTGATAGTAAAGACTTGTATTGTTAGAAAAGATTATTATAAAAAAATTTTATTAATCAAAGAATCTTGAAAAAAGGTATCACAGGTTCCAAAAAAATATGAAGCATCACAACTTTTCAACATTGATGATGAATCAGCATATTAGAATGATTTCTGAAAGATCACGTGACTCTGAAGACTGGAGTAATGATGCTGAACAATTCATCACAGGAATAAATTCTATTTTAAAACACATTAAAATAGAAAACCACTATTTTAAATTGTAGTAATATTTCACAATATTACAGTTTGTTCTGTATTTTTGAATGCAGTGTTGATGAGCATAAGAGACTTCTTTAAAAAAAAACCTTACTGTTAACATTAGCATTACTGATCCCAAACTTTTGAATGGCAGTGTACCTGTTGTGTTTAAAAAAAAAAGTCTGACAGTGGTTTATTACATCTGTTAAAAGAGCCATGTTTTACACAGATATATGTACTGCAGGTCAGTGAATTGTCCTCTTGACTATTATTGACTTTTATGGCATTATCCTGACTGCCACAAGTACATTTTGTTGAAGTGCAGGCCTAATGTGATTGTTTCGTTGCATTGAGCTTGATGGCTGTGTACGTGCAATTTTCCTCGGTTGTTAACTCTTATAAGTGATGCTGTGCTTTTCTAGAATCAAGCCGTCTCTTTTCTGAGGATGTCATCCCTAAAAGCCTAATGCGTTTCACGCACATCGTCCCAGTCTCTGCCACAGCTGGCCTTGGTCTGCCCTTGCTCAAGTCTCTCATCCGCCAATCACTTGAGGAGGAAGACATCATAGAATCTGAGGGTCAGCGCAGTGAGAGGCTGCTTAAGTTGAGAAGGGAGATTCCCACTTCTTCCATACCCAGTTGGGGCTTTTCTCAACCAACCTGAGATCCCACATGTGGGTTTCAGTATGGCAGAACAAAAATGATCCTCAGGGATACTGTTGAACATTTGCAGACATGTAAAATATGCAGTATGCAGTTAAAATGCATTCAACAGGACACAAACAGCACATATTATACTTGACAGATCAGTCTGTATTGTATAGACTAGTATCTGTGCCTACAATGTGTTTAGATGTTGCATTCTGACCTTTGTGTCTGGGTAGGCTTTCATGTAATGCCATGTTTGAAGTTGGTTTTAGCTGCTTTCCCAGTCTGATCTTGCTCGTCTAGACTGCTGGAAGGCGTTTTGGAAACTTTACCATCAACTACACTCTTAAAAATAAAGGTGCTTCACGATGCCATAGAAGAACCTTTTTTGTCTAAATGGTTCCATAAAGAACCTTTAACCTCTGAAGAACCTTTCTGTTTCACAAAAGGTTCTTTGTGGTGAAAGAAGGTTCTTCAGATATAAAAAGATAAGAAGGAGATGGTTCTTTAAAAGATCCTTTGACTGAATGGTTCTTTTTGGAACCAAAAATGGTTATTCTATGGCATCGCTGTGAAGAACCCTTTAAAGCACCTATTTTTAAGAGTGTAGACCATCTAAACTTGCTAAGACGGCAAAAAATGCTGTCTATGAAAATTATTTTCTTTATTCTATAAAAAGTCACCACCCTGAGTTTAGGCCACCTGTTCTTATGCAGTTAGCCTCCCTGTTTTTCAAACTCTTTGTGCATTTTGTGGAGACCTTTGTAACAGAATCAGAGCTCTACTGCCATCTGCTGAATTTTTTTTTTTTTTTTTTTTTTTTGTTTTTAAAGCTGTTGTTTGTGATACAAGTGTTTTATACCATCATTGATTGTTTAATGCTAGATTATTCTGTGCCAGAGTAAAACGTGCAATAAAATTAGGTTAAAAACTTTTTTCTTTTTTTTTTTTGGTCTATCATAAATGTTTATGTCCTTTTGTTCACCTGCAGACTAGTGACTGCTCCATCATAAGCCACTAGATGCCACTAAAATCTTGCAGGTGGCTCCTTTTCATGATAAACTCAGTGGTCTGTTTCAAAGGTTGCAGATGCTTTGATATTTATAAAATTTCTTTATCAGATTTTGTCAGAAGACATCTGTTTTGTTTGGTATCCAAAAACAGTTAACACCCCAACCCAGTTAGACCTGTATTTTATCCAATGAATAATTAGTGAATTATTAGCCAAGGGGTTGGCAGAGGAACCAGTGAGAGGAAGCAAAAGATTAAATGATTTTATTGAATAATAGTTCAATCTGTTTCAGTGATCAGCTGGACTTCTTTTGACCACCACAAATAAAGTGTTGAATTAATGCAACGGAAAATGATGGCTTCACAGCATTGTCATGTGATTTTAAAAACCATGAAATGGAGAGTTTCCCTCATCTCTCGCAAAGACAAAAATCCCTTAAAACCACTTAATCACAAAATCATGAGATTATAAGATAACCACAAAATCAGAAGATTAATCTACAACAGCAATCATTACAAGAGCACAGACGATGAAAGTAAAAACAATAACCGATTAAATGACATAAATGAATAAAAACATAAAAAAACAACTGCTCTCATTAAGTTACATACAGATTGCTACAATTTAAATCCTTAGATTTTTCAGCATTTTTGCAAACTTGTTTGAAAATTTTAATTATATTCTTTACTTGCATACATTTGTTTAGTTACATATATTTTGTGAAGTAATTTACAACCAATCATGTTTATGCAGTGATTGCAATATTTGAAATATTTAACTTAACGTATTCAGAAAATGTGCAAACTATATGTGACAACAGAGTTTATCATGGAAATCAGTAGACTAATATTAACATGTTTATTGCTACATTACGGATGTGTAAGCATCACATTAAATTAAAATAAAAGGTTAACAGTATCTTATACCA
This sequence comes from Labeo catla, assembly GCA_012976165.1. Taxonomy (NCBI): domain Eukaryota; kingdom Metazoa; phylum Chordata; class Actinopteri; order Cypriniformes; family Cyprinidae; genus Labeo; species Labeo catla. Next base: position 259,123 of record VONZ01000936.1, read on the forward strand.
GAAGGCTGAAGAAAGGTACAGTTGTTTTTATATTGAATTAATGTAGTCAGACGTAGAGCTGGGAAAATCTTAGAAATAATTTACCAGCAAACAGAAGCAAAGCACCAACAGGATCAGAGAGGAAGTATTGGAAGTGCAAAATATGCCCAGACAATCACTACAAGAAGAGAAACATACATATAAATATTAATGCACTGTCAGCTGCAAGAGAAAATATTAATTTTATCTCAGTTTGATACCGTATGGTTTAGAATGTAAAATGCTATTGTACATTATAAAACAGATAAATGGGGCCCTTGCTTCTGAATAGTCAGTGCCCATAGCTGACTGTTATTTTTGCTGCATATCAACCTTCTGTAATATTACAGAGATAAAGTATCTTCTAGCAGAAGGATAAAATTGCCTAATATGATAAAATTTCAGTGAATCTCTAATTTTGAAGTTTACATTGTTTAATTTCACCATTGTCCGGTGTAAGCGATGTAAGAATAGTTGAAAGAATATTCACCTTGTAGCACATGGTCCCTGCTTGACAACTGCATCAGATGAAATCTTAAAGTTTTTCACTGTCACTTTAGGGCAGGGTAGAGAATTCTTCCTAAGTAGCTCTGAGATATCTAGATTTGTAAACAACAGTTCTCTGAATGATCTCAGAAAGTTGCAAGTTGCAAATTAAATCCCTGTCATTCTAATTCTGCTCAGTTTACTACTAAAACAGTGTTTTATTTAAGATAAAATTGTTCTCTGAAGTTAATTCACCAAACCTACCTTGCATGCTGAAGAGAAATATGATGTCACCACCCTTGATAAATTCTCTTTTAATGAGATCTTCTTTCATTACAGCATATTGATAGCCCCAGAAAATACCCACATATACAGTCTCACTGCCAATGACGACTTGAGTGTCAGTATTTCGAGGATTGTCCCAGTAATTACTGCCATCTGTTACAACAAAACATGGCTTTTAGACCCTTCACCACTACAAATAATAATAATTTTGATATATTTTTTTTATATTTGATATTTAGCTGCATGTAACATGGTCTTAAAAAAATAAATAGATTTTCACCAGAAAAAGTCAAAGAAGGATCAGTTGTGAGGCTTTTCTCAGACGACATGCGCTTCTGTATGTGTGGATTCTGGTCAAGCATCTGGAAGGTTATTTGTCTCCATCGACAAGGCCACTGCAACTGGTCGTCATATGCACCAGATACCAGACGAACATATATTGAAAGGTAAGTCTGATACACCCTTAGGCGAGTCTGAAAGCGATAACCCTCACTGGAGTAATACAATGGACTTTCCATCAAAGTACCAGACACATTCTTGTTCAAAACCTTCTTAAAGTCTCTTATCTGCCATGCGTGGGGACACTCAGTCTCTGAAATATTGATATCATCCAGTGAAAATCCTCCACTGGAGTTTCCAGCTCCTTTACGGGCTTCAAATACAACTTGGAAAGTTTTATTTGCATTCAGTGGCACATGATGCAGCTTCCAGTAATTACCAGGGAGTTCTGCAAGAAATTACATCGTCAGTAACATAAAATATTTAAAGGAGCATCTTGAAATACTGTCTTATATGTGTTGTAATATGTAAATGACTTCAAGAAAAAAATCTGACCTGTGATCTGATCCATAAGTGTGAGAGTTCCTCTGTTGTCGTCTTCATTCTGGTACTCTCGGATCCAGATGTTGAGCTGATCAGACTCATGACCACTGTGATAGTAGTAGAACTGCAGGCACTGGACTTTGCAGTCTCTTTTAGGGGTCATTGTCTTGCTCTCTATTCTGGCTGCGTCCCTCTCATTTCTGCCTTCAGTGCTGAAGTGCATGAAGAAAGACGTCTCTGCAGAAATTAAAACAGGTGTATAGATGTGTGAAACTGGATGGTACAGTGACTGCGAATGTGGTTGTAAGTGGGGCATTACTTTTTGGGCAGTAAAATGATTTACATCCTAAAGTCTCTTTCTTGTGAAAAAGCACACACTGTAAAAACAGACACTTCTTATTCACAGACTGACTGTAACAGATCTCACCATTTTGTTCTTTGCCCAAGTATGTGTGGTCAGTCACATTGATGCCACTCACCGACGTCACTCTCTGCCAGCCATAATCACCAGCAGAGCAAACGCTCATCTGACACAGAGATTCATCAAAACTACAGTGATCAAGGAAAGAGATGGACAAACCTGTAATTCAAACAGACAAACATGTTTGAGGCAAAATCAATTTAGTACAACTTATATTCATAACATGTTTTCTATGTTCTCCCTTACATCAGATTTTCCTGCTGAGTTATTTAAAGGGGTCATCGAATGCCCATTTTCCACAAGTTGATATGATTCTTTAGGGTCTTAATGAAAAGTCTCTAATATACTTTGGTTAAAAATTCTCAATGGTTGTGTAAAACAACACCCTTTTTACCTTGTCAAAATCAGCTCTGCAAAAATCATCCCATTCTGAGGCGTTGTTCCTTTAAATGCAAATGAGCTCTGCTTGCCCCGCCCCTCTCTTCTCTCTGTGGAGTGACGAGCCTGTTTACTTTAGCCATGTTTAGCCACTAAACTTGCTACCTTGCACGTTATTAGGAAAGGTGATCGCAAACCCTTTTACTCACTTCTGCTGTAAGTGAAGCTGGATCATGAATCCAGCTGGACCGTGAACATAGACAGATATATGTAGATCAGGAGGTGCATTCCCTTCACAAACAAATGTAATCCACTGGATCTTCAGGAGCTCTGATGTTGGGAGTAAATGACGACCACTACGTTCATTATTACATCCAGCAACACAACACCTCAATTGCTCAATCGGAGATATTCTTGTCTAACTTACATCCCTGCTCCGGCATCGAAACAATGGAGGTCGGACTGTGACAGCTGATCTAAGGTAAGACGCTCATGTCAATCAACTATCGCTGGTGTGGCCTCTGTCGGTGGGACACCACACCGACAAGCATCTGAGAATGGCTCGATTTGAAAAAGGGGATATTATTTTTACAGATTAATTAAAAACCACTGCATGGATTTTTATCATTAAAGGGTAGATTTGTACATACACTGCCAACACACATTAATGTTCAAACAACATGAAAAAGTGAACTTAGCATTTGATGACCCCTTTAACAAAAACCAACAACAGTACTTTAATCTTATATAGAATTCATGGTCACAATTTATTTCAAGGTCCACTTCTCACTATTAACAATTAACCACGACTTTTGCCTCACTACATGGGGTTCTTAAGGAAGTTGGTAAATTTGGGGTAAATCTAACATGCAGGCTTTGGTCTCATTAATCTATTATTTGTTCCAGAGCAAATAAATTTGGCTGAGGGGAAAATCTCATTACATTATATTTTATGTTACTTCAGTACTGTACAGTGCATGCATAATTCTTTGTTGATATTTGATATAGAAGTTGATATTGTGATCATTGTGATTTTCCAAGCATGTTTTACCAATTCCAAACCACATCAATCTTAATAACTAATAATTTTGTATTTAATCATTTATAAGTGATATATAATTGTCCATGATGTCTGGAAGTAAAAAAAAAAACTCATTCAGGTGTGCATAATTATTAAGCAGGATTGCTTTTACAGAAAAAATTAGCCAAAAAAAATAAAAAATAAAAAAAGATTTAACTCAGAAATCAAAAATTATTATATCCCCATGAGAAGGATGTAATATTTTAAATATTGGGAAATACTCACTGCATTTATAGAGTTTGTTGAGTTCAATCACATCATATTCACTCATGTCCAGGCGTTGACCAATCACATCTTGGAACTCAGGACGCTTGGTAATGATTGTGGATCCATTACCGTTGCTGAATTCATTTTTATCACAATGCATCACAGAGTAGTAGTCATATGGGGTGTCTTGGGTGGTGGACATGCTCTTACTGTATTTATTAAAATTGGCCTCCTGCCCTGAAAATAAAGACTGATGGAATTATTAATGTGGTTGTTTATAAAGAATGGCTTAAGTGCTGATTAGTTAAATGGACACTGCAATCAGTATTTCCATATATATCATTAGATAATTATTAGGTAATCATTCCCTATATATCATTAGGACTGTTTCACTTTTTTTTCCCTAAAAGACAAAGTTAAAAACAAATCAATAAAAAATACAGGGCAACCTGTAATGATGTTATTAAAGTTGATGGTGACATAATCATCTCTGTCGTATCTTGTGTGCTCATGGTAAAATCCCAGTGCATGTAGAAACGTATGCAAAATATCGCCTTTTGTTCCACAGCCATTTCCAATGAAAAGAGCTTGAGCTTTAGATGTGTGACCGACAGATGACCAACACCTGAAAAACAAGTGACAGAGCACTTTCAAATTTACATTGATGTATAATGTTTATAACACTAGAATTCAAATTATATATTTTTTTTTCACAAAAAAGTACCCAAAAGTGTCAAATAACACAAACAGAATAATTATGTGCAGTAGTGACCAAACAAGGTTAAATGTTAATGTCTTTTTTTTTTCTTTAATGTTGTTGTCTGTCCATTCAATTAATAATTGTCTAAATATTATATTCTGCAAAAGCCTTTGCAAGAAATACAAATGTACCCAATATTTTGACTTTGAGTTTTGACTTGGCTTTGAGTTTATTCATTGATATTCTGTATAACATAATGTAGGCTATATATATACAGTATATATATAACTAATATTGCTGATTAACTAGAACCATACTGTACCAATTGTCACGATTCTCCACAGAGATGTAAGAAATGTCTCCTGCTGCTCTGGGCTTAAAGTCAATACATGATTTCAGCCTGAACTGCTAAAATGCTCTCAAAATGACTCCTTTATGGTTCAAATCTATAGCCATGGAAAACATATGAACATTAATTTAAATTATACCTTAAAAGTTTATTTAACTTGATTTAAGTCGAGTTTTCTTACTGAGATCCACACTCAGCTCATAGGGGATGGGAATATCCCACCGATACTGATTCCCAGAAATGGCGCTTCTTTGATTAGGCTTTAAAGCAGATTGTTTTAATTAACCTGGGAGGACTACAAATGCTAATAACTGAATTATCCATTATTGTGAATATATAATATCTTGGAACAGAACTCACCATCATGATGTCTCCTTCACTAAGATTTAAACCTAATACCACAAGAAAGTTCAGTTCACATTACATATGCTTGATTAAACAGGAGCAAAAATCATTCTTAAAAACAAAAATAGATATAAATTAGCCTTACTGGTTAATCTGAGATAATACAGTAGTTTTACCTTTGTTTATATCTGGAATATCATTCCATTTCCCATCAATGCCTTTGAGGAAAATATAATGAAGAAAAAACAGAGGGAAATCAGAATTGTGTGCTCTACAAAAATGTAATTTAAGTGAAACAGTCTAAAAAGGAAAATGATAAAAGGCCAATCACACTGTCAGACAAAAAATGTGCAGCCAAAACATGATATTACACCTACACACATTACATATTATAATAAATAAATAAAATTTACAACAGATTAATGTCAGTGACTACTGTACTTACTAACTGTATCTGGTGTGGGCTGAGAACATATGACATGAAAACAGCATTCAGACATTAAGAAAAATAGATTTAAAAATCAACATTAACAGTTATATACCACATTTACAATAGCAATGTGTTATACGTTATTCACTATTCAGCGTACCATAGGTGAGGCTGGGCAAAAAGCCAAACTCAGCAAAAGAAATCCACTCAAATGCATTTTCGCTGGAAATAATAAAGATCATATTTTAACATTGAGTTTCTGAGTTTCATCTAATCATTTAAAAATTTGCAAGCAAACGGAACACAATAAATAATTTCTTACATTTATAATGTTTAAATATTAATGTCTCAGGTACATTTAGACATCACAGTGAAGCCTATTTAATTTAAAACTTTAAAAACAATGGATGCATACCCATTTTCTGCAGCTGAACCTAAATCTGTCACTTGATCACCGGTTTGACAGCAAAATATCACTATTTGATAATGTGTATATACTGTATATGACACCAAAATATCAGTATTTGACTAAGCAAATGTAAACTAATTGGAAATATTATTTGAATATGCAAATAGTTCTGTTCTTTATTATAAGCCATACAACAACTGTTTTATTCCACCTTTACTGACAGGTTTTTAAAAGAACCATTCTTTTTATTATCTTGTTTTTTAATAGTTATTTTGTTTATTTCTTTGTTTAGTTGTCACAGACATTGTACATTAATAAAACATTTCTGTAAATGAAGAGCTCAGATGCAAAAGCCTCTAAATCCATCTGACTTATTTCTTTATAATTAGCATTTCTTTACGGCTATTTTGTATAGATTTCTGGTACTTCTGATTGGACTGAGGCTGGAATTTAGCGAGTTTGAAGTAAAACCATTTGATGGATGTATACTGTGTCAGGAGCGTTCACTCAATATCATTATCTCATTTTTGACCGAGATGGCTTTTAGCTGGTTTTGCATCTGAACTCTTCAAATGTAAAGAATTCACCTTTCTGGTAAACTGATAACACAGAATTTTGATGCACTGCCATAATTATTATTTTACTTTTTATTGTAGCTGAGTTGATCACTTTAAAATGCAGCGCTCGGATTCACTCAGTCGTAAATAGGGGAAGGGCGGGAGAAAATACTGAACAACCCAACCGTTGTACAACCACTGCCTACAACAGTTGAGAAGTCAATATTACTGGTTACTTCTTTTTTATATTTAGTAAAATTCTTAAGTGATATACTAGTAATACGTTTCCAACGTGGATATTCCAAATCATAGTAACTAAAGCATCTCAGCTGGAAAAACGCTGTGCAGCCAAAGCGTTCATAAGCACCACGAGCCCCAGGTAGCCAGCGGAATCGGGCCGGTTGCGGCTGAGTGTCGGCTCACTCGGCTATGCGCTGGCAGCGGCTCGCCAGAAGTGAGCCAGCTCTGGCCCAGTAACAGCTGCCAGATTTGGCTAGGTTTTGGATCAATGGATCTGGCCCGATTCTGGCTTAGAAACAGCACATTTTGCCGCATTCAGCCCGAATGTGGGCCACAAGTGTTAATCCCAAAAATGTCAAAATTTAAATTTTTACTAATTGTGTTAATATTTGGATTAAATCTGTACAAGCACACACAATTAATTAATTAGGCTCAATTACAGAATTTTACAAAAGGTTATTTCATTGTCATATTTTGTCAAATGTTTTTAGTACTATTTTAAGTTACATTTCTATTTTTTCCATTCACTTTGCTTATCATTTGAAAATGTTCCCTTTATCTAAATTATATGACACTTTCTGACTGTGTGTGATTTTTCTACACCCGTAAAACAGAATGGTATCTGGCTGTAACAGAGCTAAAAAAATACTTTCACCAGGTCTCCCCTTTATAATACTATTTTCAGGCTTGATAATTATAATGTGGCATAATTTAAAAACTGATACCTCAACTTTTGACAAAAATATGATTTCAAATGTTGATAATAGTCATTTTATTTTTAAATAAAATCCAAAAGCAAATTTTAGTAAGTAGAATGAGCCAATAAGTGATCCTCTGCTGCCATCTTCTGGTTATGGAATCCGTGAGTGAAAAGAAAAAAACATTATTAATAAATGTTAAGTAATGATAATAATAATAATAATAATAATAATAATAATAATAGGTATTATGACTTAAATGTACATCTCAGATGAAAATATGTATATATATAAATAAATATAAAATATAAATATAACTTTGACTATTTTACACCTCACGTGCGAAGCCCGCGAAAGAACCAGAGGCTATGTAAGCTGCGGTCCGCTCACATCACGCGCACAGCCGGACTCCCTTTGACTGAGTGGACATCGCTTGACGGATGAGCTTTCCTCAGGTAAAGTATTTTTGTTTACATACGTGTCAGATTGACGGACTGTCATTTAAATGTACCATATCTAAGCCTGCTGTTCACATAGACGAGTCTTTCCGTCTTTATTTTCTATAGGCCGCTCTTCAGCACCGCTGACTGTTACCGTTAATACCGTTATTTGTGTGACGTCATTTGCGCAGATCTGCTAGGATTGAGAAAACCTCACATTCATGTCGGTCAAGGTAACGTTAGTTAAAAAAATGTATTCATTTTACACTTATCAACAATAATATTTTCACACTTAAGTTGTGTTGTCTCAGATTTCAGAGAGCGCGCGACACTGACGCACACTGAACGCGCGCGCGCTCTCTCTCTACGTGTGTGAACGAGCGAGAGACAGAAAGACTCACAAGCCAATGTAGCCTATCCTTATCATAATAATAACAATAATTATAATAATATTTTTTGTTTTATTAATAACAAAGAATTACAATAAAAGTAAAACATGTAGGCCTGTGTATACAGCAGGCGAGAAAAAAAAGTCATATTCAAGTAAAATAATTATATTCAATAATGAAAGTATTAATTCTTTTTTCTTTTTTTTTTTTTAGGTTGTCCTCCGATTGTTGTAAGTGATCAATCTAGTCATTCTGCATCTTGGACTTGCCATGTTCAACACACTGGTAAGTCACTAATCATTTATTAAAAATCAGTACATTTCAGTTTGTACAGACATATGCATCTGACTCATACTGAGTGATTCTTTTTTTTTTCCTCCCCTTTGTTTTTGTGTCAGTAGCTGCTGCACCCCAAATGCTCCACAGCATTGATTGTCTTTGGCTTTGTAAGTATATTTTTTTCAGCTGACTGTCAAACACATTCACAATATTTGTATGCAGCAGTTTTAATTCATGTATTCATTCATTTGTGGTTAATGAAATATAATTATTTAATTACACAACACACTACGTGAATAGTGTAATGTGCCTTCCTGTTATACTACTTTTAATCTTTTTGTGATTTTTTTTGTGATTTTTTTTGTCAGATTTGTCAAGATCATCTGAAAAGAGTGCATCTGTGCCATGTAAGTAATTGCATGTTATTTTGCTATAGAGTAGATGTGTAAATATGTTTTCTTTTAGGAAATTAAAATCAGATGGGCCATAAGATTATTGATTTTAAGATTAATTTTATTGTTCTGATTGAGTCAGGATGTTGTGAGTGGTCAAGTAGGGCCAAAATTAATATTATTGATTTTACTGACATTTTACATGTTACATTTTGAATACTCTGTTACTCATATCTGTAAACTGCACCATTTCACAGGCTGTGATATTCACCAAAGAGTGCACTGCCAAGTAGTGTAGGGTGCCCAAACAAATAAGACTTTTTATTTTATTTATTTATTTATTTATTGGTCATTTTAAACTGTAAAACTTTATTATTTTAAAATTAAATCTATGACATAATAAAGTCTGCAAAAAGTGAAAAAGTTATATAAATAGTTTTTAAAATGACTAACCACATATTTTTTTTTTTTTTTTCATCTCCATCTTCTTCCTAGCTGGTCTTTATGCTAAGCTTTATGTTTAAACAGGCAAACTTGTGCCACATGTACAAGACTGACGTTTTTTATATTTTCTGCAAATACTGCAGTTTGCTGGATGGAGAAACCGAGAAGTTTATAAACAGATGGCATGGTGGAAGAAGTGAGCAGGCCCTACAACAACAACAACAACAAATCTTTCTGAGGTATGCTACAAATGTTGTTAACATTTACCATTGAGATTACAGATCTGACTATGTGTCAATATGTGTCCCCTCTTTATGTCTCTCTTTCATTTATTCTGTCCTTCTTTTAGGATAAACTTGAGGTCCTGAGGGGAGTTTCTATTGTGCTTTTATGCATTTGTTGATGTCACTTTTTCAATAATAAATTCAAATAAAGTTTTCTTATACAGTATTTATATGGTGTCATTCTTACTTGGGGTAGGGGGAGAGGCATGTGTGTGATATTTGTGGAAACAACATTGTTAAAAAAACTGAAGGAAGTCTTTAATAATATGTTTTTGTAGTTTTTAAGGAACCAATTAATTAGGCTATATAGGCTACTTTAGCAAACCAGCTAATATTGCTTCGGTAAATGTTGTGGTTCTTATTAATTAAATAAATATAGGTCTGTATTTCATATACATTTCCATTTGGAATCCAGACTCGGGCCAGTACCGGCTAATTGTATAATCTATGCCGGCGTGATTGTGGCCCGATGCCGGCAGTGTCGGCTCAGTTTCAGCACCCAGACTCGGGCCAGCGTACTCGGGCCGATTCTGGCGCGTCATTCACTGCCGTAATTCACACGAGTCCGACAACCGCATCTGGCCCGAGTCATTTCTTCCGGCTTGCCGGATTCGGGCCGTTATTGGGCCAGATCATTTTGGCTACCTGGGGCTGGTCGTTTTCAGAAGAGCGCCTGGTAACTTTTCAGCTGGCTAAAAAATGTTTGGTTGACACATGTTATTGAATATTTATTGTTAGGCATATAGCCTATTAGTCTTTTTTGCATTTATGCAGTGCACTGAAACCAAAACTTGGAAAGTAGACCAGAATATTCCACTGCGTTCCTGGACACGCAATTTGCGTAGCTGTAATTCGGGGATTATACAAGTGCCCTATTTACGAATAATTGGAATTCAGTAACATACACATGTTCAACTATCAAATTGGACGTTTGTGAATCATTTGTGAATACTGTGACGAGTGTCTCCGGGCTCATCAGCGTCGCCCTGGTAACCAATAAGCCACACCTGCACGCCGCCATCACGGCTGATCGGTCACGGCTGCTTTCTAATCAACACTCGGCTTTATAAGCAGCCAAGCCGCTCAAACAGACAGACTGATGTCTCACGCTTACACGCTGGATGCTAACCTTGTTTCTCTCTCACAGAAAGCAGTGAGTGACCGACAGCCCCACGGAGGAGCACGCCTGGACACCCACTTTCACCCACACGGGAGCAACACCGAGCACCAGCCACGCCAACACCGGCTTATCTCTGCACCTTTATTTAAAGTATTGTCAATAAAATCCACCCTCCGGGGTTGTTCACTCAACTCACCTTGTCGTGTGATTCTTCACCCGTGACAATACGGAGGAAAGTTTTTGGGAAGGTCTGTTTTACGAGCAAATTATTCATATATTTACTCATATAGTTTCATGAATGAGGCCCAAAGGCTATATGAGTGCTACTTATACCAAATAATTAGGGTCACATGACAAGAACAAACCAATGAGAAACAAGGCACATGACAACCAATCAGAACATGACACATTGAACAAACGAACCAATAGCAGGAATACAAGAGGGCAAGGGAAGCAAGACAGGGCCCTTAGCAACTTACCTCATCTATTTGTTAAGTCCTCCCCTGCCTAATAGCGAAACTCTAAGTTAGTCTTCTTCAAGAACAGCGCTGTTATTACCTCGCTTGTGAGAAATGTCATGTAGCTTTTAAAGGAGACCTACAGTATTATGTCCCCATAATGTGTTTGTGAAGGCAGCGGCGCTGTGGGTGGAAACGTGTAGATTAAGGGGCGGTAATTTTATAATAAGACCCCTTTTCTATGTCACGGTTGGAGCAAAATCTAAGTGGCTCGTTTTTTCAAAAGCTTGCAGAGAAAGGTTAACCAAAACAAAGTTACTGAGTTGTTCTTTTTCACATTTTCTGGGTTAGTAGATGCACTGGGGACCCGATTATGGCACTTAAACACGGAAAAAGTCAGATTTTTATTTTATGTCACCTAAGTTGTTAAACTATTTTACTGGTGTTTGTCTGTAGTACTGTATGTGTGTGCATTAGGGAGAGAGAATGGGAGAAAGTATGTGCTTTCTGTATACAATAAAACATAATTTTGTAGCAGAACCATGGAAATAATTTGTTGTATTTATCTTCTTGTTTACTACATTTATTTGCATCTGAAAAAATAGATTTTATGCAAATTACAAAACCAAAGAGCTTTTACATACAAGGAATAAACACTGAGTGATCGTGACATTAGAACAAAATATGAAAATGTTATGGCAGAGACTCTTTGCACAATATGTAAATAGTGTAACTTAGTTTTTGCATTAGTGGCAGATACTATTTGTACCTCAGGACTTACCTGTGTTGTTTCTCTGGTACTAATGTCACACGCCTGTGGACTGATTTGTTGGTTTTTCCCTCATGTAACCCTCATGAACTGTGTGCTCCGCCATGGCCGCCTGGACTGTGTACTTGGCCATGGCTCCCTGAGCTCCCTGATCCTCCATGGCTGCCAGGACTGTGTACTTGGTCATGGCTCCCCGAGCTCCCTGACCCACCATGGCATCCTGGACTAGATGCTCCGCCGTGACTCCCTGACTCCTTTTCCCTCCTGTTCCTGTTTGTTCCTGTGCCCGTTTGGATTCGCTTAATAAAGCACGTCTATGTTCTAATTCCTCGTTCCTATGACTCCTTCCTGAACACGATGCCTGACAACTGTATTGTTCAGTTCATTTTTTATCTGCAGTCAAAAAGACTGTTATCTAAGATTATTACTTCATGGTTAAATATGCATCTCATGTCTACTGAACTGCTGTGTATCTTCAGTTAAACCCTCACCTGAGTTTTAAAAACCACTAAAAAGCTGTCACTCACTTCAATTCATTGCGATCTGACGAAGTTCTATAATAATTGTCACGAATCTGGTCGGTGTCCCGCTGTCCACTCACCACCAGATGTCACTCTCGCTTCACCTACACACTCTGACTGTACTTTGCATCTCGGACTGCATCTCCCATCCTTTGTCTATTGTATTGTTGTATTCCATTGTATTGTTGTATTCCTAGTTCCTGGTTTTTGATCCCCCGCCTGGTTTTCTCGTTTACGTCTGTCTAGCCGCCTGCCTTGTGGATTATCGCTCTGGTTTATTGGATCTTTCTCTTCGACTGCCTGTTACACACCTGTCTGCTCCTGTCTCGACCCTGCCTGCTCCTGTCTCGACCCTGCCTGCTCTACCTTGTATCTGTCTTGTTTGTTTAATAAAAGCTCGCACATGGATCCGGACATTCAGATACAGACACTGACAGGATTCTATGCCGCATTAAACAAGGACCGCACACACTTCATCGATACATCCGTGAGTTTATTTCAATTGCCAATTATTCCACTCTCCCGGACTGTATAAAAGCTGAGATTTTCTGTGACGGCGTGAACCAGCCCCTCCGTGCGCGACTGAGACACGAGGGCCCGCGCTCGTCGCTGGAGGCCTTTCTGAACTTTGCGCTGTTGTGTGTGTGTTCGCCGTACACCGTGGGGGTGGCGCAGAGGGAACGCGACAACACGGTAATGGCGACCGCGCGTCCCACTCGCAAATGGGCGGTCATGCCGGAGCACGATCCCACGAACACGTTTGCCGCCTGGATCGCTCGTGAGATGGCGGCCGTGCAGGAGCGCGCTCAAGCTATGGCGGCGACAGCGGTGCCCGTTCACAAGATGGCGGGGACGGCGGAGCCCGATCACAAGATGGCGGCGGAAACAGAGCTCCGTCACGTCACAGCTGCCATACCAGAGCTATATGGAGTTACAGCTGTATTTCCTGTATTCCGATTTCCTCATTTCCTGAGTCAAGTCAAGTTTCCAAGTCAAGTTGCAGCTGTGTTTCCTGAGTCAAGTCGAGTTTCCAAGTCAAGTCAAGGTACAGCTGCATTTCCTGAGTCAAGTCAAGTTTCCAAGTCAAGCCAAGTTGCAGCTGCGTTTCCCGAGTCAAGTCAAGTTGCAGCGGTGTTTCCTGCGTCAAGTCAAGTTTCCAAGTCAAGTCAAACTACAGCTGCTGTTCCTGTGTCGAATCAAGCTGGAGCTGTGTTTCCTGCGTCGTCAAGTCAGAGCTGCTCTTCCTAAGGCAAGTCAAGTTAAAACTGTGTTTCCTGTGTCAAGTCAAGTCAGAGCTATTGCCCCTGTCGCAAGTCAAATTACAGCCATCTTTCCTGAGCCACTGCACAAGATGGCTGCCACGCCAGAGCCACTGCACAAGATGGCTGCCACGCCAGAGCCACTGCACAAGATGGCCGCCGTCTCCAAGCAACTGCACAAGATGGCCGCCGTCTCCAAGCCACTCCACAATATGGCCGCCATCCGGACGCCACCTGTGGTCATGATGGCCCACGTGCTGGACACTCCTCTAGTGACGGTATGGGCAGCTAAAATGGTGCTCCTTAATGCCACGGCGGCTACCCCAGAGTCAAGTCAATACACAGAGTCAAGCCAAGTCACAGCTGTTCCCCACGAGTCAAGCCAAGTCACACCTGTTCTTCATGAGCCAAGCCAAGCTGCTGCTGTTTTTCCAGAGCCAAGTCAAGCTTCAGCCACTGCTCCAGAGTCAAGTCAGGCTACGGCTGTAGCCGCCAAGTCCAGTCAAGCTGCCAAGTCCAGTCAAGCTGCTAAGTCCAGCGACGCCAAGGCTGTTGTCCCTGAGTCAAGTCATGTTGTTCCTGAGTCAAGTCATGTTACAGCGGATTTCCATGAACCAAGCCCAGTTACAGCTGGTCGTCACAAACCGAGTCAAGTTACTGCTGATCTTCATGAGCCAAGTCAATTCACTACTGATCTTCACGAAGCAGGTCAAGTCACAGTTGGTCACCACGAACCAAGTCACATCCTGCCCGATGGCTCAGAGCCCCATCACGCCTCGTCTGACCGCCCAGAGTCAAGTCACGCCTCGTCTGACCCTCCAGAGCCCCGTCACATCTCGTCTATCTGTCTAGAGCCTCACCATGTCTCGTCTGACCGCCCAGAGTCAAGCCACGTCCCGCCTGACCGCTCTGAGTCAAGTCACGTCCCGCCTGACGGCCCAGAGCCTCTCCATGTTTCATCAGACCTCCCAGTGCCTCGTCATGTCTCGTCTATTTGTCCAGAGCCAAGTCACGTCTCGTCTGACCTTCCAGAGCCGTGCCATGCCTCGTCTGATATCCCACGATCACGGCCTATCATGATAGCCAGTGTACTGGACCCACCACAACCTCCCGCTGCTGCTCTTCCTTTAATGGCGGTTGCCATCTGGTGTGTGTGGGCTGCACACTGTGCCCCTGAGGTCACGTCTGTTCACAAGTCAGCTCCTGAGGTCACGTCTGTTCACAAATCAACCCCTGAGGCCACGTTTGTTCACCAGTCTGCTCCAGAGCTCCCGTCTGATCTCAAGCCTGCTGCAGAGCTCTCGTCTGGTCTCCAGCCTGCTCCAGAGCTCCCCTCTGATCTCAAGCCTGCTGCAGAGCTTTCGTCTGGTCCCCAGCCTGCTCCAGAGCTCCCCTCTGATCACAAGCCTGCTTCAGAGGTCCCGTCTGGTCTCAAGTCTGCTCCAGAGGCCTTCCCCATCGGCGAAGCTGCGCCAATGCCTCCAGAGGTGTCGGCGCCTGTCGTAGAACCTCTTATGGAGGGGGTGTTAACCGCTAAACTCTCTGCTTCTCCCTTTTTTCTGTCTGCATCCTCTGTCACTGTTCTCCCCAGGTCCCAGTCTATGACGCAGCCTCCTGTTCCGCCCCGGAGGGCTGCTGCGCCTCCTGTTCCGCCCCGGAGGGCTGCGGCGCCTCCTGCTCCGCCTCCTGTTCCACCCCGGAGGGCTGCTGTGCCTTCTCCCCCTATTCTGTCTGCCTCTTCTGTCCCTGCTTTCCCCAGGTCCCAGACCGTGACGCAGATTCCTGTTTCGCCCTGGAGGGCTGCTCCGCCTCCTGCTCTGCCTCCTGTTCTGCCCTGGAGGACCGCCCCGCCTCCTGTTCCGCCTCGGAGGGCTCTGGCGTCGCCTGTCCCGCCTCCGGTTCCGCCCTGGAGGGCTCTTGCGTTGCCTGCTCCGCCCTGGAGGGCTCCTGTGCCTCCTGCTCCGCCCTGGAGGGCTCC